>JACXGJ010002611.1:0-63389 GCA_016801105.1 Esox niger | reverse complement strand
ACACACACACACACACACACACACACACACACACTCCAATTGGCAACAAACTGTTTCTAAAATATGCATGAAGAACAAAGCATTTTTCCCACTGCTGTTTGTTTCCTCAGCATTTTCAAAACTCAGCACTGTATGTTTCCACTACTTTGTAGCA
The DNA here is from genome assembly GCA_016801105.1 of Esox niger. NCBI lineage: Eukaryota > Metazoa > Chordata > Actinopteri > Esociformes > Esocidae > Esox > Esox niger. Next base: position 63,235 of record JACXGJ010002611.1, on the reverse strand, counting down.
GGACCACAGAACATATAATCATGTGATCACCATGTTTACTTCCATATATAAGAATAACAAAAGTTCACATAAAGGCATTTCCCCTGACATTTCTAACTGATTAAAAAGAGTCCACCTAATGGCCAGCATATTTTGTGTGCAGACAAATGAACTGTTGCCATCGGGCATGACTTATCCTGGTGCTTCACTTACATTATAGCATGGATGGAACCATGGCTATGGTACTTTCTTTCTTATCTATCAACAGGAACACAGAAAGAAGGACATGGTTTCTTAGGGTGTGGCCTATGTGGCTGTCAAATTATACCTTCACCAGGGAGACACGAACCGTTAGCGGGATCCAGGGCTGTCTGAGCAGGGCACCTGGGCCGGGTGGAGAAGAAATAGAGCAATGACCTCTGGGTCATGCATACCTCAGCTGAAGAGGAGCCAAAGCAGTGACCTCTGGGTAATGCAGTCATCCGCCTAAGGGGAGCCAGGCAGCCGGCTGCACTGTCTGCTGTCTCAGGTAATCACAAACACTGAGGAGGTGAAATTTGAGTTCAGCGCAGCTCACTGTTCTCTCCCTGTCAGCAGAGCACACAGTGTGCGCGTGCCAGAGAAGTGCCTTTCCAGGGGGCATTCAGAATGAGCTGACTCAGTCTGCGCTGACTGGCAACGATAAGCAGCTCCAGGCACAACATACACAAGCTATCACTTTACCCACAATTCAAAACCCCAGTACCCAAAATCTCCTTCAATAACTCGTACACACTTCGAATAGTTATACTGTTAAAATCCACCTAGAAAAGCCTTGAGCTGGCACCCTGAGACAGAGGCCAAAACACACACTGTCAAGAGAAGGCCTTCCCCATTCCACACCCCAATGCATGAATACATGTTATATAAACAGCCATTTTCCCACTTTGCTATTGGCTAGCCTATATCACCGCTTAAAAGAGACCACTTAAACAACAATGAAAGGGGAAATGTGGGTGTACAAACACACTCCCATGTCAGTTGGTGGTTACATGAATGATTAAAAGACCACTATTAATGGAATGGATACTTCCTGAATTTCTTGAATAGGCACTTGGCAGGAAAAGATAGTAGAGTGGATGGCACGAGGGATGAGAGATCAACTACAGCAAGAGAGCAGGACAAAAGGGAGAGATCAAGACCAAGAAAAAATGAGTAAGTAGCGAGAGCTTCAGTCCAGAAACCTCAATGAAATAGTATGTTCCCGATTACATGGAGATCTGCCTTCTCTACTCCAGGATCATGTATCCATTAATAACAAGCAACACAAGCAATTTGAATGTTTTTTCATGTATGAAAGGTACCGGGAATAGGGGAAGGAATGTGGAACGACTGCATTTGTTTTCGGTAACAGGCCTAATGATGATTACCATAAAGTATTGTCTTAGTATGAATGGCGCAGCAATGCTGTGGTAACGTTTTCTAACCAGAACGCTACCACACGGGCTACCACAGGATGATCACTGGGCTGAACGAATCACAAAGTTTCCCAGAGATGATGCACATTCGCCTAGCTTATTGATATTTCTGGACAGGGAAACTCGAAAATCTGCTCTAACATTGTTGGCTGTAAGGAAACACTATTCACCGGCAGAATGTTCCTCGTGCATGCACTCAAAAAGTTACCACCTAACTGTGGAATATTTCTTCCATTGAAGTACTGCACGAGTCGGTAGTAGATAGAAACTTTCACAAACCTGAGCCAATGTTTCTCATTCTTGCATAGCTGGCTTGATATTTAGGTCCTTAATTATTACCAAATGCATGTTATCAACAAGTCAATTAATGTTGGCCAAAACTACAAAGCTGCACTGTATTAGTGGAGTCGTTCATGCACCGGTAAGCTTATCACCATACTGGCAATACGTTTTGTGGATTGGCCTGAGGTTTATACATTTTACTTATGCTGGCAAAGCTTGCTGGTTGTTTACAATGCAGACCTAACACTGCCTGTGTATTGACAAGATACACCATCCCTACAATGAAGTTTGGTGGTGGCAACATCCTGCTGTGGGGATGCTTCACATCAGCCGATACTGATTGAAGAAAATTACAGGGAATTACTACAAAAGAACCTGCTTCAGTCAGCAAAACAACTGAAACTTGGGATGAAAATCACCTTTCAAGAGGACAATGATCCTGACCACAAGGCCAAAGCAACACTGAGTGGTTCAAGAACAAAACGATGAATATCCTGTCAAAATCCAGATCCTGGGCTAATCACTGACATCGTGTGCAAGGCTGGTACATGCAGACTGGAAAGGCCTGACTATCCTTTTATTCTACTGAATGTTCGGTTATTGATACAAGTGTATTGATGTAAGGAGCATTTGTTCACAAAATGTTTCAGAGTCTAAAATAAAGCAATTTTGAGTTTGGTTGAAACTATAAAAGAAAGCATATTCTAAACTCGGCTAGTAGTTGCTCCCACACTATGTCTTTTCTAGAGCGAGTCTCTCTCCTCGACAGGCTTGGTGTGGCGTTTGCATGTGTGGACGGTTTGCCGCAAGGGCCACTGGTCTGGGCACACCAAGCTTTCGCAGGGTAATGATTGGGTGCGGGCCAGAGGGAGGGAGGGGACAGGAGGATGAACCAAGCGGAGATGAGGAAGAGCACTGGCTGCATGGCTTTGCTTACTTCCTGTTTTCTTCATAAGAAGATACTTTGCCCCTGAACCGGACACACTAGTTCTTCTCCACGTCCCAGCCTTAAGGCAGGCCTCTGCATGTCACACCAGCTATTCTCAAACAAACTGGCACAGGAACGGCAGTCTGTAAACTGTCAGTTGACTATCCCTGCCCCGAAGAGAACTGGAGCCACTTATTCCATCGCGTAACACATCCTTTATATCAACATCAGGGGTGTGTTAGTCAGGAGTAGGGTTGCAAAATGTTTCGCCTTTCTGCACTTTTCTTTTGGACAAACGCAGGTAACTAGGTCCCTCTCTGTTTTGTCCTGTTTCTTTTGACGGCTGCCAGTATGTTCCTAGAGTAAACGATAAACAGCTTCTGTTTCCAGATGTATAACAATGCAATTTGACTACCAGCCATTTGTTGGCAAGGGATTATTTTCTTCAGTCGAAATGGTTCAATCTGATAAGGTTATAAACAAATCTACTTAGTGTTAACCTCAAAACATACGACACCCCCCACCCCCCAATTAGGCTTGTTACAGCAACAACAACAACCTCAAATAACAATACTGTCACACACTAATACAGCCACAAAGAAACATTTCTTTTTAGAACACTGATTCCTGATAGCCATTGTGGTGAAGGGGCACCATGTCAAACAGACACACCTGCTACCTCCCGATCTGCCTCCCTATTCAGCCTATGGGGGGGTGAGGGGATGAGGGCCTAGTGGGGTTTAGAGGCACAGCGCAGGCTATTGTCTCAGGCCCTGGGAGCAATTCAATCAACTTTTTGTTGGACGGTACGACTGACTGTAACGTCGGCTGTCATGGCGGAGGACAGACACGCGGACTGTAGTACCAGGAATGGGCTGACATCCCAGTGGGCCGTGAGCAAGCCATGTACGAACCAACTGACTGCCCGATAGCCAGGGCGGGAAAAACCTAAGCTTAGCTAGAGATGACGAGAAGCTGCTTTGGGCTTAGTCTTAATTCGGCGCTGGAAATGTCATCTGACCCACCCGAACCAATCACCCTCAAGTCTCCCTCTCATACAAACACAGAAACACTTGCTGTCAATCACGGGCGCGAGCTTGCCGGCTGGACTACTGTAAATGTCCCCAGGTCACACATACCTGCATAGAAGCGTATAAGGCAGCCTATTTCAGGCTCCATGCCCTCCTCCTGTACTCTCCACAGGTCTCCGTAGCCCAGGCTGGAAAGGTACTCATTCTGCATCTGCAGGGGCCTCTCGTCATCGTCCAGCCTCCTCACAGCCCCGCCGTGCAGCTGGACAAAAAGGGACGGGTACGGGGAGCCTTTCTCTGGGCCCAGCCCCTCCCTTTGCTCCCCGGGGACAGCCGGGTCACGCTCAACGGCTACTCTGCCGGCGAGAGGCCGGGTCAGGGAGGTACCACCACTACCAACAAGGATCGACTGTGGCTTTGTCGGGCTGCTGGATTCTCCTCCAGAGCGCCCCTCTTCGCCATCATCCTCGACGGCGTGGCGGTCTTCCGGTGTCTTTGACTTCAATCGTTGAGTGTCACAAGCCTGGGTTAAGGTGACCACAGACCTCCCCTCCCGGGTCTGTTGTCGAGTGGCAACAGGCGTGCCGGCTGTGTGTGTCAGGGAAGGCTCGAGCTCAACCTCGTCCGAGGAACTCTCGAACGGGTCAGGCTCAGATCCGAAATTGGGGCTGAGGGCCGAGGATTCGGACACCAGGGGTGAAGCGTCAGTGAGGGAATCCCGGCGCTGGCTAGGCCCAGGACCACCCGGGCTCAAATCGTCAAAGGTGCTGTTCTCTATGTCTGAGCCTGAGTAAAGTCCACAACTGTCAGCCCCACTGAGGCCCACATCCGCACCCTCACTGTCATTTAGATAAATCTCTGACGAAGAGGTGCTCGGTATCTTGTAGTCAGAAAGTAAGATATTTGTGTCCAGGTAATATTGTGCGTGGTTGTTATTGCTGTGCAGCCGCTCACTTGGAGAGACTGGACGGTTCTCCTCTGACCCAGAATAGGAGATCACTGAACCCGGAAAGGAGGTCTTTACGTTATTACTTTCATTCACAACAATTTGGTTGTCATTATGCCCATGTACACCATTGCAGTTACCGTTCAGATCAACATAAGCATTTGCTTTACGAGTCACTCTCAGTATTCTTCCATATTTTCCTCCAAGCTGTCCCAGAAGAGCTGCTATCTCACCAGCGGTGGTGTCCACAGCGCAGAGTACTGCCAGGGGGTAAGAGGGTGTGAGTCGGTCATGGACATGGATACATCCCCGCTGGAGGTCAGCTCGGACCCACGCCTTGTCGTTGGTCTGGAGCTGCTTTGCTTGTTTCTGGCGGAGCAGGGTCTTTCTATCCAGGCTGAGTGTGTTGTTGACAGACGAAGTGGACAAAGTAGGACTCACTCTCCCGACAGAGGACACTGCGGGCAGACTTGAGGTTGTTGAAGCTGCCGCCGAGAGGTTCCTTTTGTGCCGCCGTCTCCTGGTCAGCAACGAGTTGACGCTGGTACTGCTGCTAATCGATACGAGGCTGTAGATGTTAGATGTTTTACCAGTGGTCATATTGAGATTGGCCGCACTACCAGCGATGTTAGCGGCCTGGTTTTGATATATTCCGTTCCGAATAGCTATGTGAAGTAGGGAGGTGGTAGCAAATCCCTTACCCAAGAGTTTTGTCTCCCCGCCCCTGCTACAAGCATCTTCTTCCCCCGTCGCAGATCTTTTTCCAGTGGGAAAGAGTGCACCACCACTGGCCTTTAAAAACTTGCTGCCACTTGTTATGTTTCCAATTTCAGATTCTGATATTCCATCTGATGTTGAGAGGGAATCCAAATTCACATCCATCCGGTTCCCCTCCAAAGCCAATAACCGCGCACTTTCCATCTTTCGCAAGTGAATGAGCTAGCTAGTAAGCTAACACCAATAGCGAACACTTCTAGCTACGAACTCCCCCCAAAATAAAGCCAGATAGTTCCAGGAGTAGCTTTTCACAAAGTTTACTATTCCGACCGTCGTTACATTCTTCCACGTACGTGTGCCTGCTAGCCATGGGAAGCTAGCGACAGCTAGCCAGCCAGGCAGTGCAATTTGTTTTCTTTTGGTGGCTGGTGAAATCGCCGGTCAATGCCCCTCTGTTGCTATCGATACCGCCATTATGGAGGATGGTGTGCTGCGGAATGAAACTATCCAGTCAAACCTAATGCAAAGCCATGGTAAGGGCGGGGTTCGGTAAGCTCATTAGATATGTGATGTATTTGATAAAGCTGATGGGATTTGTCGACTTGTTTACGCTTGCTTACACCAACGGAAGCTGAATATGTATGAGTCCCTACACAGATTTATGGGAAACGTAGTTTTCGTTATTTATTACCAAATCGCATCTCTGCTGTAGCAAACTCATTACACATAGTTGTTTTATATATTTTTATGCGTGGCTTACTTTGTTAATATATAGTTGTTATTCTATTATTGTATATATGAAGTACTATTTGTCACATTGTCGGTTTTCTGTGAGTGTTATGTATATGAAAATCAATTTCCGATACATATGTTGGATTTTATGTTATATATTATATTAATATTATATTGTATTTCTGGTTATTTATTCCATAACTCGACATGAATTCAAACCAGAATATGCCTGTTTATCAATGTATAATACAATAAGAGTACTGTGTAGTGTGTATACATGTCTTTGCCAACATTTTCTAGCTACCGACTCTAACAACAGCCACCTGGCACTGTCTAGTGGATACAAGTGCCATTACAGCTTAAGGACACAGCCAAGATCCTTGGTTTCATGTTTTTTTGGGCGTATATAATCATTGATTCTTGACAAATACAACTCATAAATGCCTCACAAGCTTATCCCAACTAAATCTACCCCCATCAGAACCCCAAATAAAACCTTGCTGTACTCCAGCATTTTCAAAACAGTATCAACAAACACTGTGCTGCCCCAGAACATGGTTAAAGCTATAGTTTGATATATTGGATGTTCAGGTTTATGCTTTTTTGGTCTATGAGAGTAATAAGCAGAGTAAAAAAAAAATTAAAGCCCATTCCTTAACTTTTTAACAAAACAAGTGGCATGACTTCTTTGCTATAATTAAAATGAAGGAATCCAGTTCTTATTTTATTGTTTGAAGTAGATATGTAGACCTGCTTAAGAAAGTAATAAAAGTCATGACAAACACTCACTCACTCACACACACACACACACTTGAAAGGGGCAAAGTACAGTAAATCTGTCTCTCATCGTAGTCTCCACCCACACACCACCCAAGCTCCTTCCCTCCTGTATTCTACAGACATAGAGAAGGGCAGTGGATATTATTTTTGAGTTTTAAAGTTTATGGGAGCAGAATCTCAGGTAAGGCTCAGCTTTCTTGTGAGTGTCTTTGTGTGCATGTGTGTTTGCATGCTCTCTACAGTAAGCTCTCTCCCTCTAGTGTTGACTTACGCTGCCTCAGTGAAGTGGAAGTCATTTTTAAGCTGCCTGTTTCTAGCAAAATTGCTTTCGCTTCCTACTGCTCTAAGCTAGGGGTTAAGGAGTCCTATTTCAATTCTCCATGGGAATGCCGTTCATTAGATGTCATGTGGAATCGTGATGGAATTGACCCAAACTTTAAAGAGACAGGATGGATAGAAAGAGGGGATTCGGACAACCAGAAATTGCACATTATTCCGTGTTCACGTGTGCAGAGGGGTAAAAGAGGAAGAAAGACAGAGCCTTGGAGCGTCAGACACTGTTGTCCGGTTGAGCATTTTCAGGGCCACTAAGACACTTCATTAATAATGCTTATAATAATTAATATTGACAAAAGATTTGTATTATTATTTATTACTACATAATACATTATTATTATAAACACACATTTATTATGTTTGTAAAGAATAACTGTGAGTGCATATTAACAAAGTGAAGACTGATTTTCATTTTGAATTGGCTGTGTGGTAGTAGTCTCTCCATTCATCACGAGTAAATAAGTTAATAGTGTGTTTGCTGTTTTACTGCTATTAGATTAAGGCTGTGGGATAGCGACTCCCCGCCGACTTATGCTTTCTATTAAAGAAATGAAAGAATTGGGTAAAGGAGGTCTCTATTCCATTTTGGGACACATTCCTTTTAAGTGTGAGGAAAAGGATATATCATTCGATTTGGCTAGTTGTAACTGTGTAAACTGAAAGCACCCTATAGACAATGTCTATGTGTGTGTGATTTCTATCCCCTTTTTTCTCATAGACACATGGGTCGTATACTGTTCCAGAAAACAGAACAACTACTTTAACTGTAGTTTCATTGAGGCATTTGTCTATAGTATTTACATAGCATGGGAATTGTTTTTTTAAATTATAAATTGTATAATTAATATTATCAATAAAATTATACAATTTAACATCTTCGGATGACGCAATAGTTCAGACTGATGTCATCATCACAGGACATGTGTGACATCATCAGTATTGTAGGCTAATTTGTCTGACTGATGTTGTGGACCCTGAGTTTTTCATTATCTAGACTCTAGAGACACTCAAACAGGGGTTTATGCTTACAGTATGTATCTCCTGTTCCATACATACATCCATACACACACACACATACACACAGTGTGAAGTGGAAATGTGTATTTCTGCATTTCTTAACTCCCCAGAGAAACCCCTCAGGTCACTGCTAGTTATCCTCCATTGTTGACATCAACCCTGGAGTAATTAGTGTGCTTTGCCCATGGGCAGATTCATAAAAAAAATATCTTGAGGATACAAATGACTCTCTACAGCAATTGCTAGTCAGTTTCCACTGCGTCAAGGTCTGGGTTTAAGGAAAGACAACCATCCAGCACACAACGTGTTGCAGCCATATATGCTGCTTCTAGAAAGATATTTTAAAATAACTTTTATTAATCATACTTACAACGTGTATGCACCACGTGTGTGTGTGTGTGTGTGTGTGTGTGTGTGTGTGTGTGTGTGTACATTTGCAAATGCCACTTTTTCTGGCCACACGGTGAAGGCTGTCTTGATTGTTTACTTTGCTATTGTACCCTGATCACACAGACCATGTAAAATGGAAATAAATGGAGTCACCTACTCTATTCTATTTTGGGCCGTTCCTTTGTATTTGTGTGTGTGCAAAGTAAATGTCAAAACATAAACTAGCTTCCAGGTTGTAAACAGGTCGAGATACAGCGTGTTTGTCACACATTGCAAGGTCACACAATTAGTCAGTGTAAAGATAACATGAAATGAAACGCTTTCAGATTGATCATTGCTAGTTCTGGAGAGGAAGACCTAACAAACACTAAGGTATGTACAATGAGTCACAGAGGTTGAGGAGGTACCAAAGTGTCTGGGTGACTTCATCCATGTTTCTGGCAGTATGTAGACATCATCGTCCTTCCAGACACAGCATCATCCACATCTGCATCAACCGACTGGAGTTGTGGGTGTGTGTCTGCCTGTTTGTTTATAGGTGGTTCTTCAGGAGACACTACACTGTCAATGCTGTAATATTCTGTGCACTTCACTTGTATTGTTCACTCCTGTGAGTGTGTGTGTTTGTGTATGTATGCATGCGTGTGTGTGTGTTTTAGGTCTAACTATACTCATGAGGATCAAATGTCCCATTGAGTATAGTAAAATCACAAGAAATTGGACTCATGGGGACCTTTTGCCAAGAGGCAAAAGTCAATTTCTGGCTCAGGGTTTAAGTTTAGGGTTAAACTTACAATACATTTTAGAGTTAGAATTGGGGTTTCTTTAAGGTCCAGGCATTGTTGGTTAAGTTTAGGGTTAAGGTTAGGCATTACACCTAGGTAAAGTTTTGGCATAAATGCTACTTTATTGAGGTAAAGGTTTAGGGTTAGGGTTATATTTTCTGGTCCCCATTAGGTTAGCTGTACAAACTTGTGTGTATGTGTTTGTGTGTGTGTGCATGCGTGTGTATGTGTGTGTGTGTGTGTGTGTGTTTGTGTGTGTGTGTGTGTGTGTGTGTGTGTGTGTGTGTGTGTGAGAGAGAGTGATATATCTAGGTATGTGCATACATACGGGGCCTGTGACTCCCCAAAAAATGTTAAAAACCTGCAAGATTCTTTGGTCCGGTCTTTAATTGTAAAACATTTTTTGGGGCTCTGTAGTTGGGTTTAGACTAAATATAGGTTAAGGATGTGTGTGAGTGCATGCATGTTTGATTGAATTGGTGAAGAAGTGAGTGAGAGAGGGACAGGGTGAGGGACTGTCAGGACTGTATCTCTAATCTTTTCATTTGTTGCCCTCCAATTCCACAGTTATCACCTCCCATCAAATGATTTATGACTAAATTGTGTTCCATGAAAGGAAAATAATTTCTGCATGAAGACTCATTTCTACTATTTAATAGTAGAAATAGTAGAAAGATACATTTTAACACCCCACATCCTCACCAATACAAGAAAAATACAAAAAATACTGTCCTTATTTTTGCATTTATTTATTTATTTAATTTTTTATTATGTTTCTCTTGGGGGAATTTTGTTGAATGGTCCATAACTTGTGTATCCTGTACATTTGACTAATATAACTTGATACTTGACTGGATTTGAACTTAATTTTGTCCGTGTGGGCAGAAGATTACTTCCTACTACCATTGAGTTTCTGAGGACATAATGTTCTAGTTTTCATCTGATGAGTCTAAGTAAAACTGAACTGAGAACAGTTCCTCAAATAAGAAATTCTAAATATGACACTCATTTACTTTATTTCACAGTCTGGCTTTCTCTTCCCCTTTCCCTCTTTCTCTGACCATCCCTCACAAGACTGATTCCAGCCATGGAAGCAGAATACAGAATTGACCTGGACTACATCACGGAGCGCATCATGACCGTATCCTTCTCCAAGGCAGTTCCAGAACAGATCTACATCAAAAACCTGCAGGATATCACCCAGATGGTCAAGTCCAAACATGGCCATAACTACATGGTGATGAGGGATTGTTTCATACCACTAAAAATACATAATGATGAAGGTTGTTTCAAACCACTAAATCTACATTATTGTGAAGGGTTGTTTATTACCACTTAATCTACATAATGATGAATGGTTGTTTCATACCACTAAATCTACATAATGATCAAGGTTGTTTCATACCACTAAATCTACATATTGATTAAGGGTTGTTTCATACCACTGAATCTACATAATGATGAAGGGTTGTTTCATACCACTAAATCTACATAATGATGAAGGGTTGTTTCATACCACTGAATCTACATAATGATGAAGGGTTGTTTCATACCACTAAATCAACATATTGATGAAGAGTTGTTTCATACCACTAAATCTACATATTGATTAAGGGTTGTTTCATACCACAAAATCTATATAATGATGAAGGGTTGTTGGGCTGTGGTCTGCACGATGTATGGAATTAGATGTAATTTGGGACGCAGAGGGTGCTGGTTGTTATCTGATCTATGCTCATCGTCGCCTTCCTCTCACCTACATTTTTACAGAAACAATAGTCTCCATTGTGTCTTTTGAATTCCCAGGTCATCAACCTCTCAGAGAAGAATGATAGCCTAACCCAGATGAACCCAAAGGTAAATGAATACAGCAATTCTTGCTCCCTCCATGTAAAACTCTAGACTACTGAGCTAAAGCTGAGGGAAATAACCCATGCACGGCATCAACATTGACCTACGTGTGTGTGTGTGTGTGTGTGTGTGTGTGTGCGTGTCAGGTTTTAGACACGGGCTGGCTGGACGGATTGGCACCATCTCTGGAACAGATGTGTGGTGTGTGTAAAACCATGGAGAACTGGCTACAGTCACACACAAAACATGTTATGGTCATTCACTGCCAGGTAAGAGTGCAACCAGCCCCCGCTAACCTTCCCCACCTACGCAGATGTCCATTTTTCTATCCTTGAAATCCATGTTCCCCTTCCCATAGCCTGGTGTTACTGAGACGTCGGGTTTAGCTCTCGTTGTGGGGATTCCTTTAGCCCTCGCGTATCTACGTTGATCGAGATCACATGCACGTGCTCACAGATCACCCCCTTCCTAACTCCGTGTTTGCTTCTGTCTTCATTGATCTGTTGCCCTTTGTTCATCTCTCCATCATGTGCCGCATGTTTTGATTGGCCGGACGTCTGAACAACCTTCGGACCTGTGTCCCTGTCTCCCCCCTGTAGGGAGGTCAAGGCAGAGTTGGGGTGTTGGTTGCCACCTACATCCACTTCAGCTGCTTATCAGACAGGTAACAGTGATGCTAACAAACCGTAGCATTTTTACCAAATCCCAATCAAAGGAAAACTAAACTGAGCCTTTGGGATAGTATTGTAAGGGTTTTGGATCTGGCCTGCCAAGCAACTAGACTGGGGTTTCCATTAGCCCGGTTGGTCATAGCTTCAGACATTCCTGGCATATTTTGGTGTCCTCTTTGAACAAAGATATAGATAAGTCAGAGAAGAGAGAATTTGTCCTGAATAGATAAGTCAGAGAAGAATATACTTTGGTGTGATTTTTTAAACCTGAACTATATCCCAACCAGCTGACCACATCCTGAAAAGAATGAGAAGCAATATAGAATACTGATAGACAATTATACACAGTCAATGCTACAGTCAAAGCTATATGTATTATAGAAGGTCATATTAGCTGTTTTTGTAGGTCTTTTGGCTTCATACCCCTGAGTTTAAAATATAGTTTGTCATATTTTATTTAAATATGCCCAAAATATATGTGCAGTAATAGTTAAGCATTAATTAAGCAGAAATTATTTTGGGTGCATAACATCCTAATGGAGAATTTCTGTTAGTCAACAGAAGCCAGACTAGCTATTTCTTTCAGAATGAAAATCTGTACCCTTTTCATCTGAATCAGTATTTGGAAGAGACTTGATCATCTCCTTTTACAAGCTGGTTAACCTTCTTGTTAGCTTGTCAACCAAAAAAGCAAGAGAAATGTACAAATGGCATGCCCTCAATTATATCCATAATGGACATTCAGAGGATATACAGTTCCCTTGTCAATTTCCATACATGGAAGCCGGATATGCACACATGTCCTTCCACATGGAGAAGTTGTATCTACACACAATGTCCTCTGTAAAAATAAATAGTATATTTTAACAGACTTCTTAATTATTCGGACAGTACAATGTATTGGTTAATACATGATATACAGTCAACCTACTCCCAGTCTCAGTTGCAGATGGACAACCATTGAGTCATTTCAATACAAAGAGCAGACAATAAACGACAAAGACTTTGTACTGTACTGTTATCAACCGGTGTTTAGATTTTGGGCGGAGTTCATGTTGTCAGGGCCTACCAGTAGGATGACATACAGAGGACTATATCCGTCTAAAACCAAATGATTTGTTTTGCCGTAGAGAAACATTGTTGCGTAATACCTCCTGTTATGATCTGATGCATCTCCACGGTAAATCCTTCTGAGGGAAGACAGATGTGTGTCCTACCTAAAGTGACGTAAATGTAGGCATCCCTAATGGCACTCTACTCCCTGCCTTGTGCACTACGGACGGTCAAAAGTAGGTGACCACATAGGGAATAGGGTACTATGGGTGGCATTGGTGGGGCCTTGTCAGCCCAGGGTTGTAGTGATTGGGAGATCTCAGAGGAGCTGGGATCACGGATTGGATTCAACTTTATTGCCATTGAACAAGTACAAGTACAGTACAATGAAATGCAGTTAGCAGCTAACTAGAAGTGCAAATAGAACAGGACAGAACATGTATAAGTATTAACAACTATTAAGCATCAAGTATCATGGAGGGGTCACACATGGCGGGGATGACACTCTGACCTCTGGATAAATGCAGGAAAGAGGAAGTGTTTCTTTCCTGTGTCTGAGGGTGTGCATGTGTGTGTGTGTGTGTATGTGTGTGTGTGTGTGTGTGTGTGTGTGTGTGTGTGTGTGTGTGTGTGTGTGGTGTGTGTGTGTGTGTGTGTGTGTGTGTGTGTGTGTGTGTGTGTGTGGTGTGTGTGTGTGTGTGTATACGTGTGCTTGCGTGTGCATGTGTGTGAGGGTGTGTTCACTATGCTTGTCAGGTGACAGTGTTGGGAAATTGCTGATAACATTGTTCCATTCCTCCTAACTCAATGTCAGCATCCCTGTCTCAACCACAGCCTGTGTTTTAGTTCTGTATTATTACACTAATTAATACTGTATATAACCATTAAATAATGCCATTAAATTACAGGTAGTTAAAAATATATATTTTTGCAAGTGTTGCAATGGATGTGAATTAAATGTGTCGCCCTCAGTACAGACTGGGCTATAGACTAAATGTGTGTGTCCCTTAGTACAGACTGGGCTATAGACTAAATGTGTGTGTCCCTTAGTACAGACTGGGCTATAGACTAAATGTGTGTGTCTCCCTCAGTGCAGACCAGACTCTAGACTAAATGTGTGTGTCTCCCTCAGAGCAGACCAGACTCTAGACTAAATGTGTGTGTCTCCCTCAGTGCAGACCAGACTCTAGACTAAATGTATGTGTCTCCCTCAGTGCAGACCGGGCTCTAGACCACTTTGCCATGAGAAAGTTCTACAATGACAAAGTATCATCCCTGATGTCTCCCTCACAGAAACGGTAAGAAATTGCCTTAGAGCAGCTAATTCTATTGGTTGACCAGATAAAATTCTACTTTCATGTCTGCAGGGAGAATCTAACCAGCATTGTGGCTGTGACCTTTCTTCTAGCGGAGTTTTACCTCACATTCGAGAGGTCGACGATGAGATTTAGGTTTTAAAATCACTTGACATTCTCTTTTTATCCCTTTCTCTCTCTACCTCACCTGTGGACTCCTCCCTCTTTTCCCCCACTCCAGATATGTGGGGATGTTCAGCAGTCTGCTGAAAGGAGAGATGAAGATGAATCCTTCCCCTCTCTTCCTCCACTGTGTCCTCCTTCACGGCGTGCCCACCCTCACTCCTGAGGGAGGTAGAATAAGTGAGAGAAACACCCTAGTACAGTACAAACTCTCATTTTAAACCCACACATAACACGCTGTGTACAGATGTGAAACCTTTTCTGATGCGCCGCCAACCGATCTCTCAGTATTTCCATTTGTGTTTGTGTGCAGGTTGCCGTCTGTTCCTGAAAGTGTACCAGAACCTGCAGGCGGTCTGCACCTCAGCAGTCCTGTGAGATGACGCTTCCGCTACAATACATTCAGGCTTTTAAATTGCACGCTCCAATTCTGGTAAACAAGCAATGTTAACAAAAGGCTTTTTTCTTTGGGTACGTGTCACAGTCAAGTTGGACCAGGCCACACAGACAATGTTTACTTTGTACTCCAACCGGCTCAGCTGCTCAAGGGAGACGTCATGGTGAGTAACAGTCCTCTCATAGCAACACCGGCCACTTACCTGCCCTTGCAACGTTGTGACAGCAGATACAGTCTGTACACATGGATTTCAACACACCTGGGAGATGGGACAGCATGACAGTATGAACCTTTCAGACAGTCAGGTGAGGTCTGTCTCTGCTATGGTTCAGGTGGTGTGCTACGATGAAAACCGTGAGGCTGCGAGTAGAGAGGTCATCTTCAGGCTCCAGTTTCACACAGGCGTTATCCACGGACAACCTCTGCTATTCCCAAAGCAGGACCTCGACAAAGCCAATAAAGGTACAGTAACGGTTGAGGTTTTGAAGCCTAATTTCAAAGACCCGTTTCCCCACATACACACTCTCTCTTGTTCTCTCAAGTCATTCTCCGACTTTCTCTCTCTCACTCTCCTCGCTCTATTTTTATCTCTTTTTACAAATATTGTCAAAGGATAACCTTGATCCAATCACCAGGTGGTGATTGCAGGTGTGAAATACACACCAAAGCAAACATGCCCACACGCGCTATCTCAGACGCACATGCCGTCACCCACACACAGATGTTGCGTTTCTCTTCCCTTTCCAGATGTGAGGTTTCCAGTCAATGGGAAGGTTGAGTTGATGTTCTATGATAGTCCCGAGAAGATGCCAGGTAATTCCCGTCCATCGTGGTAGTCAGCATAATCCTGAACACTCAACCCCTCCTGTCATTGAACACCCACCTGGAACAGATCTACATCTGGTGTGCCTGATTAGCCCCCAACAAGCCTGCCCGCCCCACATGGTGGTAGTCATTGTCATAGCCACTCATGCAGGTCCGTCGTACCTGCCGGGCCTAACAGAACAGACACATAATGACTCAATCGCATAGAAACCCATTCCTTCTGGGACCTTCAGCGCTGTTGACCAGATTAGTCAGTGTCTGAAAAAACACCCCCAGACTCATTTTTCCAGTTCTCACCATATGTGTGTGTGTGTGTAAGTGGAAAAGTTGGATGACGCCAGGCCAACTTGCCCAAATCTACTGTAATGGCCCAGTCTTCCTGTACCTCCCTGCTCTGGCCAGAAGGGGGCAGTATACAGCTCACTTCACAGCCTGAGTGGCTAAAATACTATATGTGTTCACAGCAACACACACCGATACTGTTCCACTCAACAGGAAACAAAGATTAATTCAACATGCACATCACACAGCCATGCTGTTCTCAGATACAGGCAGGAAAAGAGATATCAGATATGTACAGATCCCTAGATTCAACCAGCCAATAAATATGACCCACCACCACACAAACATTGTGCGTGCATTTAATCATTTACGCATGCACACACAACACATACACACACACACACACACACACACACACACTCTCACACACCCTAAAACAGGTTATTCTTTTTCATTGACCCTAAAATGTTGAAAGTAATATAAATTGTGTTCCATAGAGATCTGCTGATTTTGTGTGTGTGTGTGTGTGTATATGTGTGTGTCTGTGTGTGTATGTGTGTGAATGTGTGTGTATGTGTGTGTGTGTGTGTGTGTGTGTTTGTGGGCGTGCTATTGTGCACAATGCCGGGCTGTTGCCGAACAAACCCATGAGCCTGTAACCCTTGTCGGTGTCTCTCTGATTGTGTCTACATGGTTGTTCCCATTCCCTAAAGGAATCGGTTGCTGGAAAAACGGACCCTCTGTGATTATGGATTATAACACCTTGGATCCACTTGTCCGACGGGACTCCTATGAAGACACCTCTCCAGACGGAACAGGTACTATAACATGACGATCCTATTCAACATGGCCCGACTTAAATGTGTGTTACATGACATTATTTTATTTTCTTTAAATATGTTACAAAATAGATGACATACTACATAGCCGTTCTGGTATGTGAACACTTCTTTTAAAACTGCCGGCCCAGATGACAAGAAGGCTCAGTAGCACCTCACAGAAAACATTTGAATCTGAAGAAGCTGTTCGGTAAATGCAAAAGCACTACGGTAGCTTCTTGCTTTCAGTACCCAGTATGTTTTCTTTTCTCTTATTGGGTAGCTGTACCCTGTGTCTAAGGTCTCTGTGTGCACGTAATAATTAAAATGGGGTTCACAAGTAGCTGTTAGGTTGGTGAGGGGGCTCCTGGAGCCTAAACCTTCCCCAAATATCCATTCCATTCCATTTTACTTTTGGACCACTGTATTGACATAACCGTTCTATAGTAGCTTGTTATTCTGGTTCATGGAATTAGGGATTAGGGTGCACTTCGTGTACAACAGGATATCTTTGGAGCGATCATGGGAATCTGGTGACATTCTGATTCCAGTCAGATGGTAGGATATACAGGGATTATAATGAGAAAGTGGAACGACAGGCCGGTCGGCCATCAGACACTTCAATGTTACCATGTCTCCATGAGACTTGTGAAGAGGTCCTCAGAACAGTAACCGAACTGCACACATTCCACAGCTATGGATTTACAGCTGCTACTTTCGGGTGGGTTTTCAGTTAGAGTGGATGAAAACACACTGGCGCATGGAAATACCCAGGCGCGCGCAACACACAGACAGCTGCATCAGTCACAATGGATGGTGGTTGAGGTTGGAGTCCCAGCTGTTTTATACCAGGTCTAAATCGGCATAGAGCAGCCATGTAATTTAGACAAACTGGGCACCGGGAAACAATGTGGCCAAGCACCACGCAGTGTTATGAGCGTGTGAACAGAGGCGCCGACAGACACGCATTTCACATGCTTGCACGCACACCTGCAGTATGCATACACAGACGCACGCACACGCACACACAATCTGTGAGAAAAAGGATGCCAGCCTAGGAAAAAAAACATTGAGAAAAATGTTGCTCTTAGCAGCAGATGGTTCTGTTTTACCCCCCTTCTCATGCACCCTTTAAGGAATATCAGTCTCTCCTACTTTCACGTCTTTCACGTCTTTCCCTCTATCCCTCTCAACCTCTCTGCTTTTCACGTTTCCCTATCCCCTCTCTCTCTTTCTCTCTTCTGTCTCTCCTCCCCCTTCTCTACTTGGTCCGGTTCAGGTTGCCATCAGTTCATCTACCCCCCCAACACACACACACACACACAAACACACACACACACACACACACACACACACACACACACAGTAACCTCTCAAGACCCAACCCCCATGTTTACATTCCCCTTGACATATTTGGGCAGCTCAAGGTTTTCCGTGCGTGGTTTGTGTTTATAAGTATAAACTTCAGCTCTCTGGATGCTGGGAATAGAATAATCCTTCCTTCGCCCTTTCTCCACGAGTACACATAAAGCCACGCAACTCTATTACCTGTGTCCAGAAGTGCCAAGAAAGATCCAGACAGAGGGAGGGACCCGGAGCAAAACAGACAGGACACAGTATGCTGGGAGGGCGTCCAGCGCAGAAAGAATCAGTAGGAGAGTTGGAATGACATATTTCAGTACAACAGAAGAGAGAGAAGGGGTGAGTGAAAACAGAGAGAAAACAGAGACAAAAGGACACGGAGAGAGAGAGAAAGAGAGAGCGTAGGGGTACCCTTGGGGGCAGTTAGCACCTCGAGAGAAAGAGAGAAAGAATGTTACTCAGCTAGTCTTCCTTTCGCTGCCTGAGAGACAGAAGACAGGAGAGAAACTCCACACACAACCTGGACCAACGGGTACCACTCTTTTCTCTCGCTGTCTCTCTGCTCTCTGTTCACTCTTTCTTGAATACTAATGTTTTTCTCTTTCTTTATGTTTTTCCCATTTTTCCTCTTGGTTCTCTCCTACTTACGTTTCGAAGGCGTGCTTCGCATGCTGTCCCCAGATGTAGTGATGATGGCTGGGTATAGTCGGTTGTATGTGTTGGTGCTGGAAGTCTCAGCGTTGGTTCTAGTGAATGAAAGCAGTGTGTGGTTCAATGTAACTTACTGGGTGTAGTTTTAATGTGTGGAGCAGCTCCTGTGTTGCGTGAGGAGGGATGTGATTGTGTTTGTGCGTACTTGTGTGTTCAAGGTGTCTGTTAAACGAGCTGTGATGCTTTACAGTGTAAGTCTGGCATGTGAGATCTTGCTGGATAAGTGTAATCTTGCTGGAAGATTACACTTATCACTGTTTATGTGTTTGTGCATGTTTGCAAGTTTGTTATGATAGATTTCATCCATCTGGAGAATGTGCTCACTCAGTAAAAATCTACACACACAATAGAAACATTTTGGACTGGTAGAGACATATATATCTCTAATAAAGTTTAAATAAAACAAAGTTTAGTTTAAAGTGACACTGTTTTTTGAATTAAACAATAGGTTAATGTTGGGATTGGTGCCCTATTTCCCATAATAGTCCTATAGACTTGGTCAAAAGTAACGCACAATAAAGAAATTCATTTTGGATTCACACCAGGTTTAATTCCTGAAAAGTTTCTGAGGAAGAGGAATACAGAAGATGTCTCTTGGGAGCCTAATCTCTAATGTCAACATCCGGTGTCCTTTTATGGCATGATTATGGATATTTTCTAAATCTTTAATTTCCAAGACATCCATCTATGTGAAGACATTAAGAACTTCCTTTAGATGGGATGTGAGGATATGTTTGCAACAGCATTTAATGATTGGACTTCTGAGTGGACATTTGTCTTACAGTAACAGTCCCCAAATACCACCATATTTTATCAATTTTGATAGGTTTGTTAATGCTCTAAAGCTTTATTATCTGTCATATCAGAGCCCAGGTAGAGGGAGGTGTCCTTTGCCAGGCATATTCTTTCCATGACACACACACACTCACACACTCACAACGCAGCGTAGGACCCACACAAATACACTGCTATTATCTAGATGGATTGGTCTGGTCTGGCGATAAGGAGAACATCTGTCAGGTGTGTGTGTCTTTAGCGGACCAGGAATCTGTTTCTCAGGATCAGTCAGCAAAGAACATGAGGGTTGTTTAACTGGTCATCCTATCTGACTGAGTAATCCCTATTATGGCTGACAGCCTTTCTCTCTTCTTTTCAGATCTGCATCTTAGCCCGGTTGATGCCAGACTCTATGTGAGGAAGAGGAGCACTGACGAAGGAGGAGCTCTGTTTCCTCCTGCAACCAGTGGCCCACCCCCCATTGACCTCAACATGTCAGCCAGCAGTGACTCAGGTCTCTCTATTGCCTCCCAGTGGAATGGAGTGAACCCCAGGAGAGGGCCCATTCAGGACGAATGTACCCAGCTTAGGAGGGTTCTCTCAGAGGTCAGTCCGGAGCCAGCTCAATGTTCTCTGAAGGACATGGCTAAGCGTCCAGGCCCCAGTAATGGAGGGGGAAGATTGGATGGGGAAGGGCAGCACATCAAAGGGGAGCCCTTGCACAGTGAGAGGGAGACAGACATACTGGATGATGATGAGGCTAGCCACAAGGCTACTCAGGCCCTGGACATGCCTAGCGAGGCTAGCATTGGCCTGCTGTCCTCAGGGAGCCTGCCTGAAGTCCAGCGATTGGTCCAGAGTGGAAGAACATACTCCACTCAAATCACCCACACCACCCAATCGTGGATCCAGCAGCAGCAGATGGTCGACGCCAACCCGCAAACCTACCCGCACACGCATGAGGAGGAGTCAACCGACAGGCAGCTCAACTCTCCTCCAAATAGTCAAGAGGCCATGTCTTTTCCAGCCACGCCCAGTCGGGGGTGGAGCAGTAGAGAGGCGGTGCTGAGAGTTGTGGTGGGAGGGGTCGGGGGCGGGGAGTCGCCAGTGCCGAATGACAGTGACACAATGGCTGAACACACTAAACACACACGGCACACCCAACGCCCTACATACACACCGCACGATACACACGCTAAAGAAACGCCGCCTGACTCAGGGGAACCCTGCGAGCAGGAGGAGCTTGCGTCATTAGCAACAGACATGGATGAATCCATTGAGCAGCTCAACCAGCTGATTTTAGACTTGGACCCAACCTTTATACCTGTCCCCACACGACACACCCCCCTCCCATTGTCCCGCTCTGCCTCCCTCTACACCAATGGGACTAGCCAAATGACCACCCACCCCAACGGCAGCAAATCAGGTGAGAACAGACTGTAACTATCTTTCCAATTAGTTTTTTTAGCAACACGTTACTGTATGTTGCACTGAGTAGCCCTGGCTATGCAAAACAACTGATAGTGAATTACTGAAGCGAACCTATTAGCTGCATAAGAACTTGCACAATGTAGTCTGCATTATTTGTTTGCAATGGCGCTGCCACCAGCAATCAGAAATAACTAAATATTAGTTTGTTTGACCCTTGCAACAGCCTGAAAGCAACACACCATCCCTGGCAAGCAAGTTGGCAAGTTAAGAGCTTTCAGCTTAAATATTTAGAATTCCATCAACGTAACTATGGGTCAAGTGTTGAGACTTTGGAGCTGTCATGATCATGATCACAGGCGTGAATAAACAAGCCAGCAGAGAGGGGCAGACAGATAATATGGTGAATAATGTGTCTCCAAACTCATTGGCTGACAATCAGTCATATTGTGAGTTTTTTATTTTTTGAATCTCTCAGATTTTTGGGGATATGATCTTGAATGCAAGAGCAGCGTATTATGTCTAGAGGAGATGTTGTACCTGTTAACTGTAGGCAGGAGAGAGGCAGCCACAGACAGAAAAGCCTTTAAAGAGGTGGAAAGTGAGAAACGTTGTGATTGCTGAATTCAGAGTTTTCACACAGGCTGTCATCCCCAACAGTACAGATAGGTTAGAACTAAAATGAGGCCTTATCTCCCAGACACTAACCAAAAGAAAAATATGTTTTCAGCAGAGCTACACAGTTAGACACTAAATCAAATATCTAACTCCCCCTTTGAAAAGGACCAAAATAGCTGAGCTGACTAGTGGCATGTAATTTGGCGGCCAGAAGACATTTAACAGAGTTTTCATCACCTTTCATCAGGGACTTGACTAGTGAAGATGAACCTTCTGGAAGTGGTTCTCCTAGTAAAAAGCATTTTCTTTTTCACATGTATTTTTTCTGATATTTCAATTGCTTATTTGACAAGATAGTAGGAAAACAGTGAAGAATCTTTTCTGGAAGAGTTGTAGACTAGATATTCAGGCTGCAGTAGCTCGTGTAACCCAGAGACAGCAGCTCAGACCACTTGACCCCCCCAGGCCAAAGTCTTCCAAGCTTCCCATCTGGACAAAGCTTCCTTGTGTTTGTTATTGCTTCTTCTGAAACTGGGGGAGAATGTTGTCAGCCATAAGAAACAATAACAACCATTTACTTCAAGCAATCCACGAACATCAACCTCTGATATGCACTGCGAGGCATATGTGTTCCTTGTGATGAGAAGAACCTTTGTAGTGAGTTTTCTGTCTTTTGGTCAAATGAGAGGAGCATTTGCATTTTCAATACTCCTTTATAACGCCTCCTTCTGGTCGATCATTGTAATTGCGTCAATGTTACACCTAAATGTGAGGGTGCCTCATTTTCCACATTGTTGAAATTAGTGGTCATTCAGGTAATACGTATTTGTGACTCCATCATGAGGAACGTGAACTATTTTTGAGACACTAGATAGGTGTGAATGTGTCTGTACGTGGTGTTTGGAGACACTAGCTGTGATAGGTGTGAATGTGTCTGAAGGTGGTGTTTGGAGAATACTACAATACATGGATGAGATAATGTTGCCTCAGACATAGAGGAATGACTAAGATGAGTCAGGGGTTATCCAACACAACAGGCTATTGGCATGGAACACGTTCAGGGTCAGAATCAATGTATTCCAGCTGTGTTTGTATTGATTGAACTTATTCAGGCCATAATTAGTTGAATGGAGTCCATCTGTGTGTAAGCTAACCTGATTTTAGGTTAAATAAACCAGTCTCTTGGAGTTCCCATAGTTTGTTTGTACAATTCCTAACAAAAACTACAACCCAAAAGACAAAGGAACATTCAAATCATGAATAAGCTTCTTCAAAAATGCCAATCAGGGCTAAGATAATACAACATTCCATGGCATTGAATATTTCCCAGAGAACTGTTAAGTCCATTTTGAAAACATTTGGAGAATATGGCAAGATCAGTGAATGTGCCTAGAACAGGCTGTCCTGAAAAATATAAAAACTCGGCTGGTAGGGCATTGGTCAGCGAGACCACCAAGGCAAATGTGAGAATCTGAGAATAAGTTAAAGAAGATTTAATTTTCTGATGAAAGTAAAATATAGCTGGCCTCAATGCTTTTGACATCAATACTTTTGACCTCAATGCTTTTGACCTCAATGCTAAGCACTATGATTGTCACAGGCATCATCCTCAGAACATGATCCCTAACGCAAAGCATTGGAACTGGCAGCATCATGCTGTGAGGATTCTTTTCTGCGTCGGGGCATTGGCAGCATCAGAAGATAAGGAGAGCAATAGATCTAGCAAACTACAGAGTAATCCTTGAAGAAAGCCTGCTGAAGACTGCAAGAGACCTGGGATCTGGGAGAAGATTTATCTTCCAACAGGACAATACAGTCAAAGCCACACTGGTGAGCTTAAAAACAATAAGATCAATGTCCAGGTTTGGCCCAGTTGAAGCCCTGACCTCAATCCAATTGAGAATATGAGGAAATACTTCAAAATTGCTGTTCACAAAATGTCCCCATCCAAATTGACCAAGTTTAAGCAATTTAACAAAAGAGAAGATCAATCAATCAATCAATCAAATTTATTTTATAAAGCCCTTTTTACATCAGCAGTTGTCACAAAGTGCTTTCACAAAACACCCGGCCTTAAACCCCAGGGAGCAAACAACAATAGTGATGAACTTCAGTGGCTAGGAAAAACTCCCTAAGAAGAAAGAAGAATGGGCATACATTGCTTTGTCCAGATGTGCAAAGAGGCTTATCCAAGGAGTCTCCTGGCTGTAATTACTGCCAAAGTGCCTCTACCAAATAAGGGGCTATACACTTATACAATCAATTCATTTCTCTCTTTCTCTCCATGTAAAGTTTAATGGGTAACATTTTTTGAAAAGTAAAATAAAATATATTTAACCCATTAAACTGTAAATAACACACAGACAGACATCACTGATGAACCCCAGCCACTGCAGGTAGTATTGTCACGCCTCACTGGCTCCTCCCCTCCTCAGCTGCACTTCAAAGCTTGCTGTCATGGTAATATGAATCTGGCTACCATAGTGATATGAATCATTGTAAATTACTGCAAGGCCCAAGGTGGGGTGTTCAAAAAGGTGTCTGGAATTTCCATTCCTCTTCAGTGAGTGAGTGGTCTCTAAGGCAGATAGGGAAACAAACTCTTTCCATTCGCGGTAGTCCCTTTTCCCAAATCAGGTCTCTCATATCAATAACAGCCTGGCGGATGTTGTCCTTGGTGTTGAGGTTTCAGCTGAAGTGAATCTTTACTGAGTCGTTTTTCTTACAGTGTAATCAATGTTGTTGTTTTTGTTGTTGGCGTGGCCTGATGAGATGGTTATTTCTGAGTTCTTTTAAAATGTAATTTACATTATGTTGTCTGAGGATGGTTGAGCTTAGAAATGAACACAGCTCTGGGACTGGGTTTACACCACAGTAATGATCCTTTGGTGAAGCCATGGGTGTTGGACGGTTAAGATGTTTGTGGTTTTGGTCAGTAGAGGTCAGTAATCGGCTCTGATTTGAATATGTACAGGGGGTTAATATTCTATTCCAAGGGTATTACCCTACAAGGTCCAGAACCTGCTAATTTTCTTTTCCACCTCATCATTAATTCCACCCGCATGGTGTCCCAGGTCTAAAGAAGTCCCTGATTAGAGGGTTGCAATAAAAAATGGAGAGGAACTGTCTTCGAGGTCCAGAGTTAAGTTCTTTTAAGGTTTATTCTATATTCTCTTTGGTTAAAAGGACCCATGTGTACAATCCTGCCTCTAACATCTGCAAGACGGATTTCAAGCAATGACATGATGTCTCCTCCTCTTCCAGTGGCTATTTAGTTAATTCTGTGATTTAGTTTAGTTTTTGCAAATTGTCAAATAGGAAGTGTTATTTCTGTTATAAACTAATTGATTTCTCTGTGTTTTTTGAATAACTCTGTTTTATGTTTCAAGGCCCTGTCATTTCAGGATTCCACTGTTGGGTGCCCAGTCCTTTGAACATTAGGGAGGTTTAAGTGCTAATGTTTTCTGTTTGTCTGTTTCACATACAGACATACGGGCAAGCGATGTCACAGACCACCCAGGCATCCACAGTCCTGATTGGGGAGGAACCCAGACATTTCAGAACTTTCCTCCATTCTACAAGCTTAACCTCTCTACTTCCCAGGTACACCCACACACACGCACGCACGCGCACACGCACTTGGGCATGCACACACACACACACACACACACACACAGACTGTTTAGTGGTCAGGCTGTTTATTGGTCAGACTGTTTGGTAGTCAGGCTGTTTGATGGTCAAATTGTTTACTGGTCATTCTGTTTGGTGGTCAGTCAGTTTGGTGGTTAGATGGTTTTGTGGTCAGACTGTTTTGTGGTTGGGCTATTTGGTGGTCAGGCCATTCGATTTTCACCAGAGTTCCTTTGACCAGAGTTCTACTTTGACTGGAGTTCTATTTTGACCAGAGTTCTATATTGACAGGAGTACTATATATACCAGAGTCCCATAAAGGCTCTTGTAAAAGTAAAAATAATAATGTATTCAACTTTTATAGGGTTGTTCATTACAGAGAGAATCTCAAAGAGCTTGAAAAAGCAAAACAACATAAACGGTGTAGGTTTGGACCACAATTTTCCACCAGAATTGAGGGTTTTCAGTTGTTAAAGCCTCCAGCAGATAGACTGACAGGAAAGAAGCACATGGCTTCAGCAGAGGGACAATGAGGGAGAGGAGCAGGTCCTCCAGAAGCAAGCAGCCAACACTGTTCACTAAATTGTAGGTGTCTCACCAGCATCTTGCCCTCCCTGTCATCTCCTGGGGACTTCTTCAATTATATTAGTATACGTTTTTTTCTGAGCTCTCCACTCAATCAGTTTAATGACTGCAGGCCTCTCAACACTTTGGGAATTGGGTTGGGTATGAAAGCATCACTTTCTTATTGTCCTCCTACTAGGAATCAGACATCATAGAAAAAACAAAAAAGGCTTGTGCACTACAATGAAAATGCACTCGCTAACCTAGTAGAATCGCTAGCTAGCTTATTTGCTATTAACAACAAGCAGAAAACAAAAACATATGGTTCAGACTTAGTTAAAACACATTTGAAATTAAAAAGTAAAAAGAAAGTGAAAGATTCAAAGAAAGAATACTCTTTAAATATAAAATATTTACAAAATGTAGGAGTTCTCTGCCTGGGCTGCCTCACAGAGCAACATTTGAAAAGTAACCCATTATGGTAAATAGCTCTGCTCTCACCACTATTCTCATAGACACCATTGAAGCCTGTCTGCCTGCAGTGTGTGTGACTGTATGTACTTACAGCATGGCCGTCACTACGGGATGGAGAGTGTGAACTATGAAGGTCAGACCTCAGTGATGGACAGTTATGACTTAGTCCCGTCCACACCAGCGTTTCCTGTCACTCCTCCAACGCCATATGGTAAAAGATTGTTCCTTTTCTTCAAAGATATGTGTTTGTGTTATGTGCACTGTGTGTGTGTGTGTGTGTGTGTGTCTGTGTCTAAGTGTGTGATAAAGCGAGAGTGTATTTTTGTACATTGTGTTATGGCTCTGTATCAGACGTATTATATCTTTCCTAGTGAAACATTTTCCAGTTACAGCCTTCCCTTACCTGAAGTCTGGAGAGGGACAGTGGGAAATGAGCAGAACATCTCAAGGTACCTGTACATTTTGACTGTTTTATTACTGTGTGTGTTTATGTGTATTTGACTGTGTGTGTGTTTGTGTGTCCATGTACATGTGTTTTTATTTGTTTTTGGGTGTGTGTGAGAGGAAAATAGAGAAAGAACAGATGAGAATGAGAGAAGACGTGCCAGACTTATGGCCTTCTTACTCAAACTTCATACTCTGTACTAATTGTACTACATATGAATAACCTAATGTTTACTAAATACAAGGGAACAGAAAACATTTTCCATCCCATTAATGATGCATTGGTTTACAACACTGGTCCAAACATCATAATTATCTAAATTACATGATACATCATTTACCTACATTTGTTAATAGTCACGGAAAGTCGTGTTTGAAATATCATTTGTTAGAAAGACTCACATCCCTGAGCATGTGTGCCAATTTGCAACATTCAAACAATTCAAGCCATTGGTGTTGACGATGTGAATGTACTTCGAAAAGTCTTAGTGATCGCAAGATATTTTTAATATATGCAAATATCCTTGACTGATTTATGTGCTTTCATGTGTTATTGGTAAATTGCAATTTTGTTTGGGAAAATCGGAAAAATATTTCTTTGAGCAACATTTGTACATACATATATTTTCAATGTCTTGTTATCGTGCAAACATTTGGCAAATGTCTGGCCAGTGTATTCCTGAAAGTTTCTTTGAAATCACACCTGTACTGTCTAAGATATTGCATCCAACATATACGCACAGAGACAAATACAATCCCCTCCACGATTTCATTGTAGGGAAGCAACAGATATCAGCATACTGAGTTCCTCCACACTTACCCTACAGCAACAGTACAGTACCACTTTGGAAAATTAATCTGTGTAATGTTTACCTTCAATTTAATTATTTATTTAACCTTTGTGATTTATTTTTTGTATACTTTTCACCCAATTTCCACTTGCTTTGCCAAAAAAGACATACTGAATTTCACTTGAGAGAGAAAGAAAGAGAAAGTGTGAGAGAGAGAGAGGAAGAGGTTTCTGCCTGGTTGGAATGAACCAACACTTAGCCTAAATGCTAAAAAAGCTAAAAATGTATAGTATATGACAATACCATTTTTTTTGAGATTCACTGAGGTCACATTGTCCTGTTTAGCTAATTTTTAATTGTGACAAACCAGAGGTATCAGGATAAGAAAAAGAGATACAGTTAACCAATCCAGATTATACTATAATTAGCCTGCCATACAGAGAGGAAGTGGCCTCTGTTGGCAGGATGTCCACTCACTTCCTGTCCTGCTGTATGATGGACTGTAGCTGCTGTGTTTTCCTGTAGAGAACTCTGGAGTACAAAGTCACAGTGTATGTGACAAGAAAGGTGAATGCACAGACAGGTGAGTGTGAGCTTTTATTTGACCTCAACATAGAAATAAACTGCATCCCAAATGACACCCAGTTCCCTTTCTGTTGCACTACATTCCGCCTGACCAAGGACTGTAGGGCTCTACCCCTTAGCAGTGAACTATACTTAATAGGGATCCATTTGTAAATCGGCCATTGAAAATAAAGTCTGTATCTAGACTTGTGTATCCACACAGTAGTACACTGTATTCATACAAGGTCTTTTTCTGAGCAGAAACAGCTTCCTGTTTCCCCTGCACTGTCCGGGAGACAGCAGTCTTACTAGGTCCTGACTGGTGTTGAAATCGAATTCCATTTACCCTGTTATTCTGTTTACCCTGAGAGCAACACCAGACACCAGCCTAGCTGAATGTCTCCCCCCTGCCCATCATGCCCCAGGAGCCCATGTTCCACTGTTGTTGCCCCCCCCCCCCGGGCAATTCGATAGAGGGGAGGTTTAGGGAAGAAGCGATGTGTGTGAGTTGTTTGTATATGCTTAGTGGGCGGGGGGAGTCTGGAATATCTTATTTGCTTCTCTTATGGAAGTTAAATATCTTGGATTTATACATCTGACTGATGAACTGTTCTTTATATGAGACTGCTGTTGAATGTCTGGGAATAAGAATAAAAAACACACATACTACAGTAATACTATGACCTGTAGAATCAGGGATGCATACATTACTACAGTAATGCTATGACCTGTATGATCAGGGATGCATACATTACTACAGTAATGCTATGAGCAACATGATGAGGGATGCATAACAGAAGTCATTAGGATGTTTGACCCAGATTCCTCACACATTCCTGACTCACAGCCAGCTGACAGAGAATCCAGAGATCATTCAGAATTTACAGTATATTTTGTGCAAAGAATAGAATATAACTTTATTGTCCATCCATGATGGAGCTTTTTTGTTGGCACCACCACATATTGACATCACAAGCACATACATTCTCACACATTAAAACTATCAAAAACTATAATTACATTAAACAAACCAATCATTACATTCAGTTAAAACCCAAAGGACATAAAATATGAGTTCACTGCTGGCCACTGCCTGGATAAACATAACCTTTAAAGAAATAACTAGCAGCTAAGAACACGTATGCATGTATGCACATATGTGTGTGTGTGTGTTGCTATTGTCTTGCTTTGAATAAGATTTCATACTGTTGTGTTGTGTCACTTTCCTTATTTTGTGTTGTTGGACAGGAATTGATTAATATTCATGTATTCTTGTCTTTGCGTATTTAAACTAGTGCTGCTGTGGTAACAAGACCAAGACTGTAGTTTTAGTTTCTGTGTCCGAATCCCAAATTACTTCACCACTAAGATGTTTAGGGTGAGAGGTCATATAAACATCAGGGGTCATAGCAGTCGGAATGAAAAGACAGGCAGACCACTCAGGTAACTGTCAGGTGGGTTGGTCCATAAGAAAGACAGAAAATACATCTTGTGGGAGGAGGACCTGCTATATGTTGTAAAATGATGATGAAGTGAGTGCACAAAGGTCTGTATTGTTCTTTATTTGAACATGACACCTTGGCTTTGATACAAAGCTGAATAACAAACCCAAGCAAACAAGATGTGTTGCCCTAGAATTTAGAATAGGATAAATGGAGTAAATGTCAGCAGCTTCAGCACAACTGGATTGAAGGATTTATGATGTTATTTATGATGTGTTGAGGTCAGACACACAGAAGAAGACATTGGGCAATATGTTTCCCTGCCTTTGTCTGCATGTGTGTGTGTTTGTGAAGTGTTGGAGAGCAGATGGTGGGAGTGCCGACACATGCCCTGACAGAGTGACCATAGAACCCTGAGATCGACCCCCTTCACAGCCATAAAAGGACAGGCGCGACCCATGACCTTCAGGGTGCCTTTTCATTGGAGGATATAGATTCATGCAGGCTGGGCAGTGAGAGGCAGGGTATGTGGGGGAGGGGGCCAATCCTTTATAGATGGCAGGATGGGGGAGTTCTCTCCCCCCCTCGCTCCCTTCCTCTCAACGTCCCTGTGAAGAATTTGGATTCTAGCTGTGTCACAATCGATCTATTTTCCAACAGGCAGCAAGTGTAGTTGAGGAAGGTGACGTTGTTGGTCTCTGTTGTGTCCCGATCCAGATCCTTGTACAGCCTGTTGACAGCCACAGGAGTAAACCGCAGCCCACACTGTGTCAATGGACAGACTGGAAAGACAGAGTGTAGAGTGAAGGGAAGAGAAGAGAGGGGCAGAAAGGAGAGAGAGAACCGAAGAGAGACAGTGAAGGGGGAGAGGGGGAGAGAAGGAGTGAAGAGGAGAGAGAGTGAATGGGGAGAGAGAGGGGAGAGAGCGAACTGGTCAGTGGCGAGGGGCAGAACAGTTAGTTATTTCGTATAAAAGTCTCTTACTTGTGCCGGAGGGAGCCAGCCAGTCTTCAGCCGCAGAGACACGACAAGCAGAGCCAGAGAGAACGAACGGAACGAGGCACTGGTGGAGAATACAGGACAGAGAGAACAAAGAAGTTTTGAGTTCAAGAGTGAGATAAGGGAGAGAGGGTATAAAGTGAAAGAGATCTGCTGTGCAGACGCAGGAAGTGGAATCACACTGTGGGATCGGTTCCCTGGACCTCGCTCCATCATGACCACTTCTTTTGGTATGTGCTGTTACTGGACACAAAAGTAGTGTGTGTATGTGTGTGTGTGTGTATTTATGTGCCTGTCTGTGGATGGAGTTGTCAATGTTTGTCTGTTGATGTCTGTGCTTGAGGTGCTTGAGGTTTTGTGTGCGTGTGTTGTGTTTTGGTTCTTTTTGTGCATCTGTCGCATGCGTGTGTGCTGCATTTGTGTGTGTGATTACGATAACACACCCACTGTCCCCTGCTGTGTCTCCGTTCAGCGCTCCAGTAGTGACCTCACACCCTACACTGGCAGAATCATCACTTCTATTCATTACATTTCCTGTCTCTCCGATTTCTCAGGTTTTCTCCTTCTCTTTGTTTTCATTCTTTTTAACTTTCTTAACAGCTTTCTCTAATCTTTTCCGTTACCTATTTTTCTGTTTTCCATTCATTCTGCTTTTGCCATTTGTTATGTGTGTATATATAGTGTCTTCATACTCCCTGACCATCGATGAGGGACGCATATTTCCACATGGCTTCTGGGGTATTTTGCGTAGTTGTCTAGCAGATGCTTCTCTCTCTCTGTTTCTATCAAATGCTTGCTCCAGCTCCGTCTTCTCTTCTCTTTTGGAAAGAACTAGCCTCTTTATAGTTGTTTTAGTTTAATCACTGCTCTGCCATTAGCTGTTTGTCTCCAGAGACAGTTTGGGTCTATAGATTACAACACAACATTGCCATCTCTATATTCCTAAAACGCATAATGGAAAATGTGAGATGAATTGTTGCTCTGTTCCTCTGCTTAGATATGACCTCACCCTGTATTAAACTTCAAAAGAGCTTTTAGTTGGTCAACATCAAGAGTCATTAACCACTGTCTGTCTGTCTAGCTACCTGCTTTTGTACATGCTTCCCTGTCTGTCGGTTTGTCTGTCTGCTTCTCTGTGTAAAAACCTGTTACACCTGTCTGTCTGTAAAACGACCTCAGTGACCTAACAAAGCACAGGCCTTCAGTCCCCAATACACACTGAAGAAACCAAGAAGTTGCTAGTATCACCAGGCTTTCCTCTCCTTTGCCGTAAAAGTCATACTGACAGGAAATACAGTGGGAGTCTCTGTCATGGGTCATTGATCACAACGTCCTCCCTCTCCTCCTGTTTGCCCTTGTGTTTCGGTCAAATAAGTCCACTTCGGTGTGTAGTTTAAGATGTCAGGCCAAATCCAGCTGAGAGGGGGACAAGGGCAATTGATTTAAATGGACCCGCCTCCCACTTTGTCTTATGAGCAGGCGAGTAATCAGGACAGCCCTGAGAGGTCCTGTGAGGAAGGAGAAGGCAGTATTGTGCACAATTCAGTTTGATGAATAACTCCCATGAGAATAATGAGCGCTGTCTGTGTGTGTGTGTGTGTGTGTGTGTGTGTGAGTGTGTGTGTGTGTGTGTGTTTGTGTGCATTCCTTTCAGTGTCTGTATATGTGTACATGATATGTGCAGGAATGTGTGACTGTGGGTGGTGTTCTGCATTTTAATAGAATGTGCTAAAGCGGTACCTCAACCCACCATGGCTTAACCACAGATCCTCTTGGTAGTGAGTAACCAAAATGGTAATAAGCATCACCCAAACAGGGACTTGAACCCTCAGATTAAAAGTCTGAGGCACTATCGACTAAGCTACCCAGGCTTGGAAGAACTGTATTTACTTTCTGTATTGTTCCTACCTGCTTTCTCTCACTTCTTCCCTTATTTCTCTCAGGCAGATATCTGTGGTCACACTGAACAGCTGTCAGGCTGGGCCTCTCAGTGTGTTTGTGTGTGTGTGTGTGTGTGTGTGTGTATCTGTATGACTGCGAGAAAAAACACATTCCTGTGGTCAATAGGGAGTCTGTGAACCCTCTTTAGAGGAGAGGAGATGGATGCTCAAGCCTTCATCCCTGCTGTGTAGTGAATGTGTATTTGAAAGAGGGAATGTTCAGAATTCACCGTTGATCAATGGGTAGTCTTGGGTAGCCAGACCTTGTGCAACCGCACAAAGTTTGGTAACAAAGCAAGCTTTTCGCACATTCAGAAATGGAGAAAAAACTTGTTCCAGTGAGTGCTCTCTTCAGACGACCAACCAATGACAAGTACGGGTTAGCAGGTCTGAAACCTCCGGATGAAGTCGTGTTCATAGAAACTCATGTTTTCTCAAACGCTAGCAAACAGGCATTTCAGATACCTCCCCCGACTTCTTAACTGTAGTCATTCAAAGACTGCAGAAGTAGCAGTCTGACTTGGGAGCCTAATCCACAGGTGACTAAATGCCTACTGTACGGCAGGAGCGATTATAAACAGCGGGGCTGGATGTCAACAAATGTTTTGCCTATTGTCATTTCCGCTGGAATACTGGACTGTAATACCACACTAGCCAGAGGAGAAGACAGGCTACTTTCTGGCCCTCAGGGCCTGGCCAAATTACCATTATTTTATTAACAATTAATTTTATCTTGGACCAGAGAATTCTTGAAGATAAGGTGAGGCCATCTGACAAAAGCAGGTTTATGGAATGTCTGACCCAAAGCTCAGACCAAAATCCTATCGAAATGCTGTGTGGGTCTTTAAGTTGTCTGTGCATGAAAGAATGCGCTCAAATGTAGTTGAAGCTGTGCTGTATAACTTATTTCAGTCAGTGTAAAAGACTAATAGATGAGAGTTACGAGAAATGGCTACATGTTTTTTCGGACAAAGGAAGCAACACCAGGTATTGAAGCTAGGGGTATATAATTTTTTCTGGTCTATGAAAAAGGATTAATGTTCATTTCTTATTAATAAATGACTGCAACGAATAACACATCAGTGTCATTTGTTAAATTAGGTTACCTACAGTGGGGAGAACAAGTATTTGATACACTGCTGATTTTGCAGGTTTTCCTACTTACAAAGGATGTAGAGGTCTGTAACTTTTATCATAGGAACATTTCAACTGTGAGAATCTAAAACGAAAATCCAGAAAATCACATGGTATGATTTAAAAAATATATTTTATCATTTTATAGCATGACATAAGTATTTGATACATCAGAAAAGCAGAAATTAATATTTGGTACAGAAACCTGTGTTTGCAATTACAGAGATCATACGT
This sequence comes from Esox niger, assembly GCA_016801105.1. Taxonomy (NCBI): domain Eukaryota; kingdom Metazoa; phylum Chordata; class Actinopteri; order Esociformes; family Esocidae; genus Esox; species Esox niger. Next base: position 29,368 of record JACXGJ010002611.1, on the reverse strand, counting down.
TTCCTGTAGTTCTTGACCAGGTTTGCACACACTGCAGCAGGGTTTTTGGCCCACTCCTTACAGACCTTCACCAGATCCTTCAGGTTTCCGGGCTGTCGCTGGGGAATACGGACTTTAAGCTCCCTCCAAAGATTTTCAACTGGGTTCAGATCTGGAGACTGGCTAGGCCACTTCAGGACCTTGAGATGCTTCTTACGGAGCCACTCCTTAGTTGCCCTGACTGTGTGTTTCGGGTCTTTGTCCAGCCACGACCCATCTTCAATTCTCTTACTGAGGGAAGGAGGTTGTTGGCCACATCTGCATGCTTGTCGTCCTTATTGGGGTCTCGACCTGACTTCAGATCATTGTTATAACCGATTTGAGTGGGCGGGCAAATGCTCACATTCGATGGCATCTGGCACTTTGGAGAGGTGTTCTCTTCATGGATGAATCCCAGTTTTCACTCTACAGGGCAGATGGCAGACAGCGTGTATGGCATTGTGTGGGTGAGTGGTTTGCTGATGTCAACATTGTGGATCAAGTGGCCCCTGATGGCGGTGGGGTTATGGTGTGGGCAGGCGTGTGTTATGGACAATGAACACAGGTGCATTTTATTGATGGCATTTTGAATGCACAGAGATACCGCACAGAGATTCTGTGACGAGGCCAATTGTTGTGCCATTCATCAATGACCATCACCTCATGTAGCAGCATGATAATGCACGGCCCCTGGAATTCCTGGAAGCTGAAAACATCCCAGTCTTGCATGGCCAGCATACTCACCAGACATGTCACCCATTGAGCATGTTTGGGATGCTCTGGATCGACGTGTACAACAGCATGTTCCAGGTCCTGCCAATATCCAGCAACTTCGCATCGCCATTGAAGAGGAGTGGACCAACTTTCCAAAGGCCACAATCAACAACCTGATCAACTCTATGCAAAGATGATGTGTTGCACTGCGTGAGGCTAATAGTGGTCCCACCAGATCCTGACTGGTTTTTGGACCCCCCCATGACCCACTGGATCCTCCCAATACAGTGAAACTGCATATTTTTGAGTGGCCTTTTATTGTGGCCAGCCTAAGGCACACCTGTGCAAAAACTGCTGTCTGATCAGCATCTTGAAATACCACACCTGTGAGGTGGATGGATTATCTCGGCAAAAGAGAAGTGCTCACTAACACAGATTTAAACAGATTTGTGAACAATATTTGAGAGAAATAGGCCTTTTGTGTGCATATATAAAGTCTTAGAGCTTTGAATTGAGCTCATGATGAATGCGGGCAAAATCAAAAGTGTGGGGTTTGTAATTTTGTTCAGTGTTTATATGTCAACATTGTTAAAATTAAGAGGAAACGTACATATGTCCAACTATGCTAACAAAAGACCCTTCCAGGGGTTGTACTTTTTGACATGACTGTAAGAGACGGAACTGGTTTATAAGTAAAGAGTGAAGACGGAAGCTAAGTCTCCTTTGCCTCTTACTAAAATGTTGTGTGTTTAAACAAAACACACATACACTCTAGTGTGATGTTTTTCACTGGCTGTGCATACGTAGCTATGGACGTGGTGTTGCTTAGTCACAGTTAGGACCACTGCTGTGAGAATGTAGCTCCAATGACGTAGACTGATTTATCAGGGAGTGACAAACACACTGCTGCAAGTGATCCGTCTGAAGTGGCCGAGACTGGTGTGTGTGGCGTCGGGTGGGTTCGGCGTTCCCAGGCAGTGTCCATCTGTAATTATAGGGAATGCATCAGGGATGTGCTCTGAAACTGGAACACCAAGGCAGACCAATAGCTAAGACCGCAGCCAATAAGACGTCCGCTTCGACTGGGGATTCTTGTGTCTCCCACTGCTCTAGGGAACAGGGATCGGTTTGGAATGTCTCAACAGTTATCCCACTGTGGGAAAGTATTAGAGGGATTCATCCTCCTGGGGTGGGATGCTTCCTGTTGTTGTTTACCACTTTGTTGATAGTCATATTCCAGTTGTCCATGGTGTTGGCAACCCTGTGGTTATGGGTGTCGTTCTCATGGGGACGGGGGTCTTCGGTGAAAATGTGTTACTGCTATAGAGACACTCCCTGTTAACAGAGAAAATGATTGGTTGGAGAAAGGGGTGTGCATGTCAGATTGCATCCTGGAACTAAGTTGCTGACCTTTTATTGGCTGAAAATGCAAAGAAACATTGACATCAGCTCCTATTGACCTTTCAAATTCTTGGTCTGAGTCTGATGCTATTTAACCTCAGCGGGGTCAGTACAGGTTCAACAGACAGGGCTAGGGTTTGAACGTATTGGTCTTCTAACTATAAAGCACATATTAACCTCTACAAAAAGGGCAGAATTTACTTCATTTTGTTCCAAAGTTCATGGAGCTGGTTGAAGAGCCAGCAAGAAGGATTGTCTCCTTCCCCATGACAGAAAAAAAGAACAAGGGCAAATAGATGGAATATGGATGGAGGGATGTGATAACTATTCTACAGTAGGAAAGTATGGGGGACACATTGACTTTGGTGATTTCTCTATCTCACTTGCTCTGACCCACGTCAACAAACACACACTCAGTCTTCTCAGTCTTCTTTCATTAATTATTTTACAGAGCTAATTACGACCATATTCAAGGATACGAAAACATGCAAATTGGACCCCAAAGAGGACATTGGGGGTATTTAAAGTTTAGGTATTACAGGTTTTGGGTGACGTTGAGGTTAGGATTAGGTTAGATTAGGGTTAGGGTTGGATTAGGTTCAGGGATAAGGTTTAGGGATAAGGTTACGGTTAGGTTCAGTTTAGGAGGCATGGAAATACAAATGTGTGTGTGTGTGTTTCTGTGTGTTTTCTATTATGTAAGTGTGTACTGAGGTTTTCAGGAGGAGGGGTTTATTTCAACCTTCAGTCAATGGAGAAGATGGAGAGAGAGAGGGAGGGATGAGAGACAGAAGAAGAGGAGGGGGAGGGGGCTGTAGAGGACAGAAGCAGGTCTTTATGATGGCTGAATGTTTTCTCCATTACTCACTTCTTCGCTGGCCTGAAAGGGCCTGGTGAGGGATGTTTGGGCAACTACATCAATTGTTCAGACTTTCAAAGTGGTCTCCCTCTCTTCTCTCTCCATCCTCTTCTCTAATTCCCTCCCATCTCTACCTTTCCATTGCCTGTTTTTATCTCTCTCTCTTCATTTGTGTTATTACCTGACCATATATGTAAGCTCTCTACTGCAGAACAAATGTCTGCTTCAGAGTTTGCCTCCTGGCCGACAAAGAGAACCAGGCAATCTACTCAGTAGCCTTGAAAGCAGAATGATCAGCCTTCTTCTCTGTCAATTTTACAGTGACAAAAGTAACTCTGAGATATTTTGACATAAACGTCCACTGATCAGACCCATGTATACATAAAGGAGAAAGTGCACATGCCTCTGCCTGAGTAAAACTCGTCAGCTACGGAATTAAATGGGAATGGATGAAACTTCTTGCAGATGAACATTAAAAACAAACAGCATACGAGCTACGAAATGCCTCTGTAATCATAAGAGCAATGAAACGACATTGGTTGCAGTTATTATTATTAATGGTACGCTGTTTTCATTTTTCTAACAGACTCTAGAAGTTTCCTTGGCAGTAGTATGAACCACACTCCAGCCTCATCGGACGGGGAGCTTTTCAACCCTGAAGTGTCTGTCACTGCTGCTTCCTGTCAGATCATCTTTGGATCCATGCCGTCTGTATCATCAGGGAGTCCCTTACCACCCACTGAACGGTAGCGTCAATTTATCACACTGTTGTCTGTGTTTATGTATGACTTTGAGTGTATGTGCTTTTTTCTCGGAGTGTCCGTTTCCATGCATAAAGACTTCTGTTACAGATATTTTGGAAGTCGTATACTGCTGACCAGTACTACACTGCAGGGTTTGTTGAACAAGATATTTTAAAGGACTGTATTTTGTCTTTTCAAACAGGTTTTCTACATGTACTTGTAGTCTCGTCCGTAAGTTAGATCGTTAGAATAACAACAACTGGAATGGAGTGTAAGTGTTCTCGTTTATTCATGTAGGTCCTTCGGTGTCCAAGACTACTTAAGAGTCAGTGAAATCTAAAGAATATTAACAACCACAGATCACAATCTGTTACTGGTTCTGAGAATGTTGAATGTTGAAATATAAGGTACTTTCATTTTATCAAGAAAGACTGATACTTGAAAAGGGTTAGGATTAACACTAACCCTTTATATATACTTTAGTTGTTGGTTATTTTATAATTGTATTTTCTAATTGTCCACTCTGTGTGTATGTAGGAGGTGTTGTAACTACATCCCATTCTCTCCTTCTCTCCTCAGCCAAACTCCACCTCCAGTGTGGTTGGACAGGACTCCCACAACTGTGTCCTCCCCGTTCCTCCTCCGCTCTTTCCCCTCCCAGTCTCCTCTCAGCCTCCCCAATGCCCAAAGGTCCCCATGGTGGTCTTCGAGGAGCCTGGAGGGTTCTTCTGGTCACAGCCGAGGTGAGAGGAGCGAAGGGGACCAAAGCCAGGGAAACTCTCTGCTGCTGGGAAATGGGGATCTGGAGCGTAGCTTGATGGAAGCAATGGAAGGGCTGGATTTGGGCCTGGACCTGGGACCTGGGCTTGGAGAGGACCGACTGGGGGGTCTGCCACCTCTGCTGCCTGAGAAAAGGGTCCCGGGGCTGGGGCAGGGTGGGTCCCGTTCCCCCTCTCTTAGTGGGTTCTCCAGCCCCCTCAGTGGAAGTAGTCTCAGCATCCCTTTCCCCTCAGCCAGCACCCCTGACCCACTCAGGGGACACGGCACTGCTGGTGGTGGAGCCCCCTTTCCTGGATCAGGTAAACACTAACCACTACATTGTGGCACACAAAAATATAATACATAGAACTGTCTCGAAACCTTTCACCCTGGCAATGTACTGTGTGGTAAAGAGGTTAATGGAACTCAAACCGAACAATGGAAATGTCATGATAACGCCTGGGGGAAAGATGGTGTGGGGAAAGCTTGTGAATCTCCTCCCTGACCTCCAGCAAAATGTTCCTAGATTTAGGTGATCATTTGTTAATTTCATACTTGCTGGTCAAAACAGCAGTATAATGCTTGTATGGATATCAACCCCAATATATGTTCATGTCATTGTGTAAAATCCACTGCATTAAAGCAAAAAATAATAATTTGACTATACTTATCAATTTTTTTATGGCTATTATGCTACCAGCATATAGGAATAGCATGTTGCCATTAGCAGTTATTTCTTAACTTAAATAGGGCAATTTCTAAATCTTAAGCCGCAAAAACAAACATGTACTATATAAAATTCGAACTTGAATTGTATGCTTGTTACAATAAAACAAGTTGTAAAGGATTTCTATTAATATTAACTTGTTTGATGAAAGTTTTCACTGTGCACCAATGGCATTTCCTTCTTCAATGTCCAACGCACTGTGTTCCATTGACCTCCTTACCCCAGCTACTGTACGTGACCAAACTCATGGCTACACACAATGGTTACCAAGTATTGTGCCAGTAATTTCCATGGTAAATTTGCTCTGAAGCAAATTTTTTTACTAACTGTTGTGACTATTTCAATGGGATGTATTTGTTGTAATGTCAGTTGAGTTTATCCGAGGAATCACAGCACAGATTGATGGAAACACTTCCTGCTCCACTTGTTGGCTGCTTACTAGATTAAACAATACATTTAGGAAAATAAAACATATTTGTGCAACCACTTCCATTTTGGGAATCTACAGGATTAGCAGTGAAATCATGACTAGTGGTCAGATATATTTACAAAATAATTGAATGACAGTAGTTAGCTGACATTCACTGCAGGTGTGTTTATTTTTCACTTTGATAGCAATATTTTTGTGCTGTTAACATTCACTTCCAGTCATTCCAATTGCGGAAGCTGATCCCATGTTAAATAATGGCACAAAGAGTTATTGTTGGTCCTAACTGCTTTGCTTCTATAGGTTCACTCGCAATAGCCCCTTGTCAAACCATTATACTATCTCTCATTTGAATGACGATGCTCATTCTATTCATTTTCATTTCCTGGTGCACACATGCACAAAAAAGCACACTCACAGAAACACGGATACTCACACAAACAGGACCAAACACATTAAAACATCCAACAGTAAACTGTTAATTAAAAGCAAATGAATGATATAATCTTACCATAGATATCCCTTAAATATGCACACCACTTTGCATATTGCACATAAATGTATTTTGACAAAGTTTAATTTTGTCTATAACGTTTCTGTATGTTATGTATCACTAGCAGCTCCTATAAAACTAGTAACATTCTTGATATTATTGAATGTAGGTAACAAATAGAGACGATTCTGATTCTAACACTCCCTCTGCTGGTCAGGAGGAGTTTTTACATACTCAGATTGTCCCATGTTTTGTTATAACTGCATACAGGAACTATAAGTTGACTAACTCCCATACATACCAAGACGAGGGCATGCATTATTTCAGTGTTAACTAAACTCGAACACACATCAGTCACAGTACCTATCTAATATACACATACTACTTTTGTGCTTAATGGAACATGTTAAACAGAAGAATCAGACTCAGTAGTTGCCTTTGTGCGCTTGTTTAATTACAGATATGTGTGCCAGTAAGCAGGACACTGTGAAGTTTGTACAGGACACGTCCAAGTTTTGGTACAAACCCGAAATCTCCAGAGATCAAGGTGACAAAAATCTCTGAATATTTGAATGGTGCTGCCAGAACTGTGTGAATGTAGAGTGTGTTGGCATGGATTGTTGTGTGTGTTGGCATGGATTGTAGTGTATGTTGGCATGGATTGTAGTGTATGTGGGCATGGATTGTAGCGTATGTTGGCATGGATTGTAGTGTATGTTGGCATGAATTGTAGTGTATGTTGGCATTGATTGTTGTGTATGTTGGCATGGATTGTAGTGCATGTTGGCATGGATCTTCTTTGTGCCTTCCAGCATGTAGGTGCTGCGACTGTGTAAACTTTATTAACCCCCGGTTGTTCTCTGTAGCCATCGTCGTGCTGAAGGACAGGGAACCTGGATCCTTCATCGTCAGGGACAGTCATTCGTTCCGTGGAGCCTATGGATTGGCTATGAAGGTGTCTAGTCCCCCTCCATCTGTCTTGACACAGAGCAAAAAAGGTTGGTGTGAAAGGATTTTTCGGCACCCTAAAGGCACTTTTAAGTGCACTTTCTTTGACTTCTGTGTGGGGTACTACCAAACTCCTCACACTTCTCTGATGTCCCTTCCTATCTCCACAGGGAGCGGTGACCTATCCAATGAGCTGGTGAGGCACTTCCTGATTGAATGCACACAGAAAGGGGTGCGGCTTAAGGGCTGCCCCAACGAACCCTACTTTGGTGAGGAAATGTCTTTGTTGCATTTATGCCTTTACATTATGATTGATTGATTATGAGGGAATAGGTAAATGTGGGCAGATGAAACAACAAAGACAACAAAGACTCTGCCTCTCTCTGTTTACCTCTAGTATACATGGAGCAGTATCTACAAATTCTGCACAGTACTGTTAATATAGCTCCAACCATGTTAGTGTCCCCTTTCCCTTGGTGTCTTAGGACGACACCAAACTGTCAACACTCAAACACCTTAATTCAGTAATGTTATGCAATCACACCCTGAACAAGGCCAAGTTCCTTTCTGATTATCCCTGCTCTCTAATGACAAGTGCCAAGTCTCGGCTGAACAGCTGGAAAACGTCTGAGAAGCTGATGGGGTGGTTCAAATCCATGAACATAATTCAGATGAAGAGCTAAAGTAGAGGAATTACCAAAATACTTCAGTACAAGACCATGATACTTGTGGTTCCGTCTTCAGCCAAGCGGGAGGAAACTCCACATGTTGTTTATGCAGCTTTCTTGGAGTTTGCCCAAAGGCCCTGGTTGCTTAATGGTCAAGTCACGGCTTCGCTTAAGGTAAACAGTGTTTCAGCATGGCTGGTTCCTGGTGAGGTTCTCCATGGAGAACGCAGGAATGGCAGGTGTGGCCTGGCAGGGGAAGTGGTCACCACCTGGGCATTTTGCAAACCATGGCTGAGGCTTGTGCATCAGAGAGCAATATCTCCCACATGGTCATGGATATCACGACCCCAGGCGTAGGAAGGTGAAGGCATTGGTGGCACTGAACTCAGGAGGACTTGTGGGATTTTTAGTCTTCGCCAGCTACAGTACCCCATGCATTCTGGTTAAGTGGTGGGGGCTCATGTGAAGTTTTTCAATGAGTTAGGTTTTTCAAGTATTGACCAGATAGGGACTTTACCTTGCTCCCCCCTGAAGGGACTAAATATATAGATTTAATCCTTATTTTCCTGTTCTTAACAGGAAGTCTGACTGCATTGGTCTGTCAACATGCCATCACACCCTTGGCCCTGCCCTGCAAACTCATCCTCCCAGGTAGAGGTAAGAATATCAGTCTATATCCATGTTTTCCTCCTGCTTTTATAAAAACTGGTTTACTGCAGTTCCCTCGTAATGCCCTGTTTCTTCACGTGTGGTCAGACCCTCTGGAAGAGACTAGCGAGTTGTCAACACAAACAGCCACCAACTCCGCAGCAGACCTTCTGAAACAAGGAGCAGGTACTAAATCATCTCTGCTGTATGTGTGCGTGTCTCATCGTGTAACACACGTTTCCCTGTTCGGCAGGCTCCTAAAGCCGGAGACCATGTCTGGGAACCAGATTGTCTGTGTGTAACGTGCGTGTCTCTCCCCAGCCTGTAACGTGTGGTTCCTGGGCTCCGTAGAGCTGGAGTCCCTGACGGGGTACCAGGCGGTGCAGAAGGCAGCCAGTCAGATGCTGGCGTTGGATCCTCCTCCCACCTCCACCGTGGTCCACTTCAAGGTCTCCACCCAGGGCATCACCCTGACTGACAACCAGAGAAAGTGAGTCCTGAACACGTATCTTGTGGCCATACACACTCACGCAACACGCGTGTGCATTCTTTGGATACAAACACACACACACACACACACACACACACAAACTGGAAAGAACCTCCATGAATGTAATCACCGCCCCCCGTCCGTCCATCGTTGCCTCTCTCTGTCCTTCTCGGTCTGTCTCTGCCTCTGTCCTTCTCGGTCTGTCTCTGCCACTGTCTGTCCTTCTCGGTCTGTCTCTGCCTCTGTCCTTCTCGGTCTGTCTCTGCCACTGTCTGTCCTTCTCGGTCTGTCTGTCTGTCCTTCTCGTTCTGTCTCTGTCTCTGTCCTTCTCGGTCTGTCTCTGCCTCTGTCCTTCTCGGTCTGTCTCTGCCTCTGTCTGTCCTTCTCGGTCTGTCTCTGCCTCTGTCCTTCTCGGTCTGTCTCTGCCTATGTGTTTTCGGTCAGTCTCTGCCTCTGTCCTTCTCGGTCTGTCTCTGTCTGTCCTTCTCGGTCTGTCTCTGCCACTGTCTGTCCTTCTCGGTCGGTCTCTGTCTGTCTTTCTCGGTCTGTCTCTGCCACTGTCTGTCCTTCTCAGTCAGTCTCTGCCTCTGTCCTTCTCGGTCTGTCTCTGCCACTGTCTGTCCTTCTCGGTCTGTCTCTGCCTCTGTCCTTCTCGGTCTGCCTCTAACTGTCAGTGGGTGTTTGTCTGTAGGCTGTTCTTCAGGAGACACTACAATGTCAACACCGTCATATTCTGTGCGCTTGACCCACAGGACCGCAAGTAAGTATTGTAAACTACTGTGTGTTTGTGTGTGTGGGTATGTGTGTTTGTTTGTGGGTGTGTGTGTGTTTGTGTGTGGGTATGTGTGTTTGTGTGTATGTGTGTTTGTGTGTGTCTGTGTATGTGTTAAAGCTAGGAAAAAGTATTTCTGTGTGTGGGTTAGGTCTTGGGTTACCGAAATATAAAGACAAACATGTGTGTGTTTCAGATAATTGTGAACGATAATTAACAGTATGATCTCCTCACCAGGTGGACAAAAGATGGCTGCACCTCGGCTAAGTATGTCATTCTACCTATCGATCTGTCTGTCTGTCTGTCTGTCTGTCTGCCATTACATATCAAACTCCCTTTATCTCTTTTCTATGGATTTACATTCTTTAGTACACGGTGTCCAGCCAGATGGAACATCAGTCAATTATTGATCCCTCCCCAGTTTTGTCCAATTAATTTTGGTTTTATGTGACCCAGCCTGGGTAATTCCTGTATGAGAGTCTTACTAGAATGTTTTGCTGATTCTCCTGTTGTCAGGATCTTTGGTTTTGTGGCGAGGAAGTCGATGAGTGGGACAGAGAACATATGTCACCTTTTTGCAGAGCATGACCCTGAGCAACCTGCCAGCGCAATTGTCAACTTCGTCTCCAAGGTGATGATTGGCTCAACAAAGAAATAAAACATGGACACACAAACACACACACACCCACAATCCTGCTGGTACACACTGCACTTATAATGCAGCTATCAAGACTATTGAGTTGCTTTGTGGGATATTACCAGCAGAGGGCAGCACAGAAGCAACAGCTTCACCTGGCACACCCTGGGGGTTTAGGGTAACATTGCCTCTGGACACTGGTCCTGGCCAAGTTTTGTATTCTCCCCACTAGTTGTTAAATCTAGGATTTTGGCCAGGGGCAATCTGATCCAGTTCCTAGGATCAACTTTACCCGGGAGCACATTGAGGACTTAACTTTCTCAAGAAATCCAACACTTGTGAAAAAGTGTGTTCTGTTCAGATGAGGCTGATGGTAAGTGATACGTTTGTTGGCTGCTACACAGGACGTTATAAAACACACATGGTTTCATGATATATCTCCGCCCACCAGCAACTACGGATTTTTAGGACATTATTGTGAAGATAAATGTGCATATGCAATATGATTTCCATGTTTTGAAGGAACGTAATTTGTTAAATTTTTCCTATATGATATTCGGGTAATTATTATACCTTTTTGGAGATACAATACAGCTACAAAAATGTACACTTTCAGACAAGAAAATTCTACTCCCTCATAGAAGGTTTAGAATCGTTTTCCTGACCTCGATAAACTATACGCATTCATACGATACTTTTTTAATTCTGTTTAGTTACGGTAGGTTGGCATGATGCATTTTATTTCTACTAAATATCATGGTATGAATGAAACTTAATAAACTCTTTAACAGAACTGTCAGCACCCAAGCTGCAGAAAGAGTGGCTACGCTAATGCAGTTCGAGACTATTTGATTGACAGTTGTGGTGGTCTAGCGACTGACGTAAGTCCCACTTCGTGCGCGACATTTCTTTACATACGAAAGGAAATGTCCGTACAGTGGCGGTTCAAAACCATGTCCAGAGAACATGTCCTACAGGCACTTAAAAGCGCTAGCGTTATAAAACTTTTTTATAACGAAGCGCTTCCGAGACAACACAGTCTATACGTCTAAAAAAGTGTATTAGTCCCTTTATCTGCTTTCCACAGCCACAGGCTCTCAAAAAAGAAGTCGGTTACTTTAGTCATACCTGAATTTAGTTTAGCCCAATCAGGGAGTTGTGTCATAGCTTAAAATCAGAGCTGGAGCAGTAAACACTAGGCAGTTCAGGCACCAGTGATAAGTAGTTGAATGCAGCGCGTGACTCTCATTATATGGGATCAGAGAACATTATATATATATTTTTTTACAAACGTTCCTAATTAAACCATAAATGGACTACATTTTTCTGGTAAACTGGTCTGGTAAATTTTCTAGTATTAAAATGATTGGGTTCCATTTATCAATCCCCAGCTGATGATGTTCTGTGGTGGGCTGAGGTTTAGTATATTGTATCTTCCCTCCAAGACAAAAGCCAAATATCCGTGTGTCGCTTTTAACAGGTTTCCGATTAAATATTCATTACGGATCATGTATTTGAATAAGTGTTTTTTAAATACATATGTATGTATAGTATTGGATAAAGTAATTGTCTCTATATTTAAAAATAATTCATTATCTTGGAAAGAAGAATAACCCATGAGAAAACAAGCTACACTGAAATGTTGTGAGGAGTATTATGATGACATCTTGTTCTCTAAAGAGGTGTGGTGTAACCATGATGACTGTGGTAGTTATCCCAAATAGCAGGCTACTCCCTATAGTACAATGAAGCAGTGTACTTCTGGTCAAAAGTAGTGCACTATGGGAAAGTGGTTTATTTTGGGACTTCCATTATGTCTTTGGTCGTTGGAGAGTTGTTGGGATTACTAGAGAACCCTGTTGTATGAATCTGTAAAATAATATTGTATTGTTCTAGACGTAGTGTCCTCACTTTTTTACAAAATAAAATAAAAATAACATCAAATACATTGTATGTTAGATTATTAATCTTCTTACCAATCATCATATCCTTTTCCCTCCGATCATTTCAAAGCTGATTTGATTGGTCCAAAGAAAGTGTAAACACAGCAATAGTGCCGATCATTCGGATTGATCTAAAAGCTGTTTGTCCGTTCACATGTGTCAAAATGATTTGATCAACAAAAACAAACCAATTTTAATTTTGAAAACATGCAAATGTATTAATACGTTTCTGAGTGCTTGTACCAACATTATATATTTGAGTATTACTGCCACTAGATGGCGATGAACAATCACAAAATTATAGAATAAGTGATGCCTTCGGTTTGTGTGTTTCCAGGTCTAACGATACAAATTAGTCCCCACACAGATAGTAAAACCTGACCACTCAGTCCCCACACAGATAGTAAAACCTGACCACTCAGTCCCCACACAGATAGTAAAACCTGACCACTCAGTCCCCACAAGGTTTTTTGGCCACTTAGTGGAAATGGGACTTGATTTTATGGTCCCAAGAAGGATAGAAAAACCAATGTGTGTGTGTGTGTGTGTGTGTGTTCATGTGATACAGGATTTTAGGCTACGCCTTCATAAAAGTGATGCCAGTCTGTTCCCTTTTTTGAGCAGGTGACACACACACACACACACACACACACACACATTTGTCTCTCTATGCTTGTGTGGACTTCACACATAACCCTGACCCAGAAATCAGCATCCCCTATTCCCTATAATCTGAAAACCAACACTAAACCCTAAACATTTCTCTTAAAACTAACCCCTAAACCAGAAATAGCCTTTTTCCTTGTGGTTACCAGCTATAATGCCTAGTGGGGAACAATGTGTCAGGTTTTATGATCTGGTTCTCACATATATAGAAAAACCAGGATCACACACACATACCCGTTCTCTCACTCAGGTTCTGTGTCACACATGGGACATAATCACACTCTTACCCAGAAACACATGAAGATTTCTCTTTACATGTCCGCACACGCTTGTTCAACCACAATCTTACTGGAGTGTGTGTGTGTGTGTCTGTGTGTGTGTGTGGGTGGGTGCAGGGAGGGCGGGGGGTCCATGTGTACTGTGTCTATGAGTGTCTCTGTGTTTGGATGTATTATATGTCTTTCCAAGTGTGTTTGGGTGTATTTATGTGTGTGCTCCATGTCTATGTCCACATGGGCACATATAGTCCCGTGTGGACTTTTCTTATCAAAGATAACAAAGCATGAAAAATAGGACCCCCAGGGCTCTGGAAGCAGAGTGGTTCGGTTTAGGGAAAAACATACAGTTCAGTATAATGTTGGCATTGGTGTTACTCTCAGGTTCATGCATTAGCTATATGTTATTATTAGAGCACTTTAGTTAGGGTAAGGGTTAAGTTAAGTTTAGGGCATGAAAGCTAGATTATTTAGGTTGGGATTTAATTAGGTTCAAAATTATGTTAAGGGCTGGGGATAGGGAAAATGAATTTCAGTGTTGGGTATAGGTCTCTGGATCCCAAGGATTGAAACGAGTGTGTGTGTGTGTGTGTGTGTGTGTGTGTGTGTGTGTTTGTATGTGTGAGTTTGGAATGTATGTGTCAAGCATATAAGCTTGTATGTGCGGGTGTATGTGATCACGTGCGGAGCTATAATGTTTGTCTATTTGTGCGTTTGTGAGTTTATACGGAATTGCAGTCTTATGAAGACAGTTCAATGATGTGTGTGAGTTAAAGGCCAGATGACCTAACTGAATGGCTCCCTATTCATTGCAATGCCCCTGTGGATATGAAGAGCCAGAGCAGGGCCACGTCCGTGTCAGAATGCCTAGCTGCCTCAAGTCCTGCCTGGGCAGGAGATGGGCGGCAAGCGGGGTGGGGGGGGGTTGGGATGGGGGGGTGCAGATGGATGACCTCACCGCCATGGGAGACTTTCCCACAGCCTGCACACAAAGAGGGCCGTCAAAAGGTGAAAAGGAAGAGAAAGGCAAGAAATTGAACACAGTCGGTAAAAAAAGAAAACACACTGGAGTGGAAGAAGCTTTGCTGGAGATAAGAAGTGGTTGTGGAAATGTGATGGATTTCTTAAAACTCATACATGTTAAATGCGCCTGTATGCTAAACTGAGATGTAATTGTCACTAAAAACCTTCAAGCCTTAGCCAGCAGATCGGTTGGCCTCTCTTTACCATGTCAAGGGATTTTGCTAGCTGTCATCCAGCTTCCCTACTCCCGCCCATAATGAAAGGACAACCTATCAGGGGGACTAGATAAACTCACGCTGTGGAATAGGAACTCCTTAGACATATTAAGACACCGGGTACGCGATCATTATTCACTATACAAACTGTTGAATTTCTTACAATAACAACGCTATATCAACACAATAACAACGCTATATCAACACAATAACAACGCTATATCAACACAATAACAACGCTATATCAACACAATAACAACGCTATATCAACACCGGGATCAAAACAGGTCATAAACGTTTATTGTTTAATGTTGTAGCTAGCTAGTACTAAATATGAAGATTGACTGACTAATAAACAATTAGGCCTGGGCCCGAGACAATGTTATCGGTTGTCCCCCCCGTTAGCGTCACTGTATCAAGATATTAGGTCTAAATTCACTTCAAACTTTTTTCTTGTCCCGTTTTTCATTTAGACAAATTTTCAGTCATTCTATTAGTGTATTTTTTGGATTTGTACATTTTCTAACAAATTCGGGAAATAGGACACTTCACTGCAACAACTGCGAGCAGGCTTGGGACACTATCCCCCCTGCAGGACCTTTGGCCTAATCCAGGAGCCAGGATATGAACTGGTCTTATAATGATGCAGCTAACTGTGAGGCAGTAACTCTACCGCTGCACCAATCAGGGGTCATGGTGTAGTTTTTTAAATGTTACAGTTCATTACAGAGAAATGAATGCATACCCCTAATTGGCATCACTGCTGTACAATGACCCATATTGGTCAAACTAATCGGTCTATTTGATTGCACATTTAAGCTATGGACAGTCCAGAGATATTTTACTCTGATCTTCAGAAGAAATTAGCATTTTTAATCATTTGAATGCACGTTTTGATGGTGGAACGTGGGATCAGCTGGTGTTTCCTGGCTCCCTTTCCACATAATTACAGCATGGAACCATTGTCCAGACAGTTGTTCAATTGCTGAGACTTACTGGTCAGCCCGTCATCTCATAGTCTCTGTCCTGATCTCTGACTCTGCCCTCTGTGTCCCTGTCTGTCTGCCTGTCTGTCTGCCTGCCAGTCGAATGGATTTCACAAAGTCCTTTTTGCTTCAGCATTGTTTGTAGAGTTGCCCATCCTAAAACCCCAAAGAGCCAGCGAAAACAGGTCATTGATGCACGGCGATAGGAGTTGTTACGCCAGGTAGTCCTAATTTGTAGTCCAAGGGCTTAGGTCCCCCCAAACTTCTAGACAACACCAGAGGAAAAAACGTGGGAGCATTACTTAGATCCAGAAGGACACCACAGCATGTTGTACTAAGCACAGTCTGAATTAATGCTGAGTAGAAAATGTGGATTGAGCCATGACAGATTGACACTAGTTCCCTGGCTCATAATGCATTGTGAGTTTGAGAGGGCGTCTGCATCTGTGGGACCTATTGTCTCTCATAGAATGACAGGCAAATGAGAAAGTGGACCGCGACTACGTCTACTGTCTCCTAACAAAATGCAGATCTTCTCTACAATAGACGGTCTCTGTTCCTCTTTGTCTCTGCCTTAGTTCCATTTCCTATCTTTTTGTGTGTCCCTATCACTGCTCATGTCTCAGTTCTTGTCTCTTTGTCTATCCTTGTCTCTACTCCTGTCTCAGTTTCTCTCTTTGTCTGTCCCTGTCTCTGCTCCTGTCTCAGTTTCTGTCTCTTTGTCCCTGTCTCTGCTGCTGTCTCAGTTTCTGTCTTTTTTTCTGTCCCTGTCTCTGTTTCTGTCTCACTTCCTGTCTCCTTTTCTGTCCCTGTCTCTGCTTCTGTCCCACATCCTGTCTCTTTGTCTGTCCCTGTCTCTGGTCCTGTCTCAGTTTCTGTCTTTTTGTCCGTCCTTGTCTCTGCTCCTATCTCAGTTTCTGTCTCATTATCTGTCCCTCTCTCTGCGCCTGTCTCTGATGAGTTAGATGTTTCAGATGACTTTTACCAGACTTTGCTCTCTTAAGGTAACATTCTGGACACATTCCTACAGTGTGAGCACACACACACACACACACACACACACACACACACACACACAAACACAAGTCACACATCACAGCACACACTTACATGCAGCCATTAAAAACCATACCAGGGAACAAAATGTCATTTTGTTCATTAAAGTTTCCTGACATCACGCGACACAGTGTGTCAAACCAATTATTTCTCACGAATACTCTCTTTACACGCTCTCTCTCTGTGACAAGGCACCTACGAACACGTACGAAGAACACATTCTGCACAATATTGCCTACGTGCTCCGAGGCACATTCTGTGAAAGCGCTGCCTTTACAGCTTACCTCCATTTGTATTGTCTCTAGTGACACACACACACACACCCACACACCCACAATCTGTCCCTCATTAAGTGTATTGTGGGGATGCTGATGTAATGGAAGTTAATCTGTTGGCCTGTGGTTGGCTGGCCAGCCCAGCAGTACATCTTTGTTACCAACCCCACCCCCTGCAGACAGGTTCATTAAGACTGTCGCTGATACCCAGGCAGACTGCAACTCTTTGTGTGTAATGTGTCACCAAAAAAGATCCTCCAGAGTTCTAACTCCTGTTGGGGGGTTATATAGAAACTTTTTCATTGTTATGCTACCTTTCAAAATCTTAGTGATCAGAAACTTTCTGGGGGTGCAGATATTATTAAAGAACTGATAAAAAATGCATATGCATTTTTTTCCCATGTTCCTTTTCTGGTTCTATACATTTGCTCCATTTGAAGGAGATGTCCCTGAAGAGTCAATCCTCAAATGACACAAGAATGTTATTTCAAGAACCCACCACTGGATATAATCATATTTAATGGCATAAGACAACACCTTAGAATATGTTAGATACCAAGGACAGCCTTGGTATCTAATAAGCAGCCCTGGTATCTAACATATTAGATACCAGGGCTGCATATTAGATACCAGGGCTGCCTATTAGATACCAGGGCTGTATATTAGATACTAGGGCTGCATATTAGATACCAGGGCTGCATATTAGATACCAGGGCTGCTTATTAGATACCAGGGCTGTATATTAGATACCAGGGCTGCTTATTAGATATCAGGGCTGTATATTAGATACCAGGGCTGCTTATTAGATACCAGGGCTGTATGTTAGATACCAGGGCTGCTTATTAGATACCTAGGCTGTCCTCTTACCTGCAATTTCATGATCAGTAAAATATCAAATAACTGTTCAGAACTTAAAGGAAGTCCTTACAGTTCCAAATAGAAATAGCTCTGATCCTGAATAGGTCAAAAGATTGGACATGGGTCCCATTTAGTAAGCGGTTGATATCACATGCTCTCTCTTGTTTGGGCTCTCCCTTGCTTGTCATTCTTTCTCTCTTGAATTGTATTTCAGTCTCTCAATCTTTTTTTGGCCTATTTCACCGTCTGTCCATCATACTTTATTGAAGGTTGTTCATTTAAAATCCACTTTTATATGGCTTTAACTGCCTTTCTCTTTCACCCCATACCACTCCATCGTAACCGTATTCAAATTCACATCACTATCTGTGTGGGGCACATTTCCAGTGAATCGTTTAAGTTATTTTTGGAAAGTTGTGTCCTAGTCTACCTGTTCCTCTCTTCCTCTTTCTGTCCATCTTTTTCTATTTCAATCAGTCTGCTGTAAAGGCTGCAGTGTAGAGAAAGGATGGAGGGGCTGCGAGTGGAGGATGAATGAAATAGGGGGAGGGGGTCCTTTCGAGTCAACAAATAAAACAGAAGGACCAATTAATCAGAGAGTGAACCAGAGAAAAGACAGAAAGTGAGAGATGAGAGAGAGAGGTAGGGAGCGAAATGCGGATGTCTAGTCAGAGGCAGGGTGGAGTCAGGGGTATAAAAATAGAGCAGGGTCGTTGGTGATGAATGGTGGCACAATGGGCACCAGTGTTCAGGGACGCCAACACCCCCACCCTGATTCACCAGGGGTCGTCCGGGGCAACTACAGAAGCCTGTCGTCTGCATAGAAAGGCTCCCCCGCTGCCCAACCCACTGACCAGCACCATCGAAGAACACACGTTTGCCATAGAGAATCGAAAGAGAGAGAGTGAAAGAGGCAGAGAAGGCTAGGAAGAGAAACAGGGAGAAGAGACAATTCCTATGTCGTAGACATCTGTGCAGAAAAGTTAGGGATTTTACACTATTTTTATTGCCTAAATGACAAAGCAAGTATCTCCAGATCCCATGCAGAGCATGACTCTCACGCCATGGAATTCCCACTGCTTTACAGGCCTCGTTGAGACAGAGAGACACCTCTACGATGTAATATTTGAAGGGGCAGCCAGGGTGAAGACAATGCTATAACCAGCAGGCTGACCTTTGACTTTTGACCTAGCGCTGGTGATCAAGAGGTCGTGTTCCCAGTGAAAACTCCTTATTCTTGTGGGAAGTGACTTAATAGCATACAGCTGAAGGGATTATTTTCTCACTGAAAAAGTATATAATGTGTATGAATTACCATTGTTGGTACAGATAGGAAACAGGTTGGAGATTGTGGGGAAATATTTTGACCAAAAACGATGGTAAAACAGTTTGACACAAGACTGAATTCAAACAGTTTAATTTGGTTTTTACATTTTACTGCAGTTTGTCGGGAACAACATCTAAAACATTCTCAGCAACAATTTCATTGACCCACAGGGTTCAGTGCAGGGCCCCTTACTCAATGTCATTATTGGTTTAATATCTCGTCACGTTTATCTCCCCTGTCTGACACCACCCAGATCATCCTCAGCACCAAATGCCTTTCCAAAATACCTTGGAACCACATTGAATGCTCTCTCTTTGAAATAAACCCGGGCGCAGCAAAACCTCTAGAATCTCAACAGTAAAAAAACTAATTTCCTCCCAATACTCACCAATCTCTGCCCTTACCAAAGCCGGTAAACTCACCTTCTCATTACTGACAACACCACAGTCCATCCCTCCATCAATGCAGGCAACCTTGGTATGATGACTCCTCACTCTCCTTTGACCACCACCTCACAAACACTGTCAAATGCTCATACGTCCATCTCTACAATAGTGCAAAAGTGTAGTCTTTATACATGTATTCATCTTCCAACTGAGAACCATGTGGCGTCAACTGTACCTTCACATGCTCCAAAGGGTTCAAAACTCAGCAGGAAGCCTTGGCAGCTCATATCCTTCATAAAATAATAGACTCTACATGCTTTTTTAAGGGCTGTATTCACAATGAATGCCTAGTTGATCCTATGCGCCTAGCTGTGACAGGAAAATTTTGTCTGTGTAGACCAGGAATTGTGCATTCTCATCTTTGCCCAGGGATTGCAAATCAGTTAATCAAAACTGCTAGTACAGCAAATAGGGTTGGACTTAAACTGCCCCCATGGCTCACGCCTGTTCTTGAACAAGAATGATGCACTTTTATTGTTCACTTTAAGTAAACAGACGTAATGATGTTGTATACTTCAACACAAACCCCACTTTAGAGGATGATCCATCATGCCAATTGGAAACAAAAGCATTCTTCTTAAAATCCAAATGGGGTTGACAGCACCCCCTGGCGGTAGTTAAACTACAGAAACAGGAAACAGTTACTACAGCAGGATTTTTTTTTATTGATACCGAAGTTATTGGTAGGAAGAAAATGCATATTTATAAAGAAAATATTCAAGCTGCGTAACCAATCATAATAATAACACACTTTCACATTGTTGAGCATTTTACGATTAAATTCCTGCAGGCTAACATTGTTAATCAACTCCCCATGCAGTCTGACCCAAGGCATCTGCTGCTTCACCTCGGCATGTGACATGTATGTTGGGAGACAATGAGACATACTCAAACTTCCCCCACGATCAGAGATCTTTTCAGAGATTTTGAATGCTTACTCAAACTCTACCCTTGTCTTCGATATCTGTCACACCCAAGCAACGACATTAGCACCAATTCAGGGCTAAATTAGCACCCTAAAGGGCAAAGAAAATCTCCACTTATTTGACTGAGGTGTCTTCAATAAGATCATCATGGTCACCTTGGAGCGTAAGAGCACTTACAGCTCTGGAAAAAAGCTGTAAGTGCGTAAGGGCTCTTACAGCTTCTTTCCTTTCCAAAAAAGTAAAGTTTTGAGTGAGGAACAGAAGGGTTAAAATTAAGAGACCACTGCTAATTGAATGCTTCTTTTCCTTACTGAAAACCTTCCATTCCAAAAAAAATTTGAAAGGCAAGAAAGAATGTGCAATGATCTTTTCATTTTAAAGCTGTATGATGGTTTTATGAGAGCGGTTGTGTTATCAATTGTGGCTTATCCACACACTGAAGTCATGGCCCTTCATTTACCAATTCCACCAAGCTAATTTGGGGATTTTTTTTGGGTAGAGACAGCTTACAATATTGTTGTGTTACCTTATAACAGACATTGTTTAGGATGGAGGAAAGAGATGTGCTGTCTTTGTGGAGTTTTTAAGCTATTCTGTGCCGTCCTTTTGATTTTGGTTTGAGGGTAGCAATAGATACTGAGCCGAAAAGAGGACACAGCTGAAAATAGACAACTTCTGCTGGTTAAGAAGCCTGCTTACACATCTAACAAAACCCTTGAGGTGACAATTTGTATTTTGTTAAGTTTGTTATGTTAAGTCTAATGTGTGGATTAGCAGAAAGGTACAGTGGTATTAGAAATTATGAGTCACAGAGTTCACAGAGTTCTCTGGGTCACAGAGTTCAGCAGGGTTACAGTGGATGGGAAGGACTTTCTGGTGTGTGACTGAAAAGACCTGTAACTCCTGCCTGATGATAGGAGGGCAACTAGTTAGTGGCATGTATGTGATGTGTTCCTGATGTCCCAGACATTGTTTGCGCTTTAGGCCTGTGATGGCTGGGTGGTTTTCACCACCCGTTGCAGGGCCTTCCAGACGGCTATGGAGCATCCGCCAGACCACACTATGATGCAGATTGTCAAAATGCTCTTGATTGTGCAGCAGTAAAAGTTCACAAGGATCTTGGAGGACAGGCGGGCTTTCTACAGCCTCCTCAAAAGTACAGGCCTTGCTGCACCTTTTTGACCAAAGCTGAGGTGTTAAGGGGTCCAAGAGAGGTCCTCAGAGATGTGAACACCTAGAAATTACAAGCTGGACACACACGCTCCATCTCAGTATCCCCTATGAGGTCTGGGGCGTGGCTGCAGCTTTTAGACTTCCTGTAATCCACAGTGAGTTCCTTGGCATTCTTGGCGTTGAGGGCCAGGTTGTGGTCAGTGCCGGCAGGCGCATGACCTCTTCCTTGTAGGCTGACTCGTCATTGTCACTAATAAGGCCTACCACCGAGGTGTCATCTGCGAACTTGACGATGGATTTGGAACAGTGTACATGAACGCAGTCGGGGGTGAAGGCGGAGTATAGGAGGGGGCCCAGCACACATCCTTGTGGTACACCAGTGTTCAGGATCAGGGTGCAGGAGGTGAAGTTGTCTAACCTGACAGACTGGGGTCTGTTAAATTAAAAGGGCCAGTTGCAAAGAGAGGGGCTGATCCTCGGGTCATGTGCATAGAAGTTTGATGTGCAATATTAGTTTCAGCGACAACATATTATACTGTAACATCAGACTTGACAAGAGTTAAAATACAATCATTTCGGTTGTAAAAAATACATACAAATTGCATTTTGGTGACAATATAGGTAAAACAAATTGTTTCCGGGATTATAAACTGAAGCTTGGAAGACCGTACATGAATCCTTTTAAAAACAACACCAAATGAGAACGCGTTGAACTCAGATAAGGTAAAGTTTTATTGGACAGACCAGAGTTCATACTGTTCTCATTTGGGGTCCGTTCATAACATGCCAATGTAGCAGCATCCTAATTGGTCCAAAAGCACACAAGGAGAAACATAATTGCCTACTCCATGCATCCTCTCCCCACTCCTCCTCATTAAAACCTATTGGAGAAGAGGCCAGAGGGGAGGGACTCAAGGAGTTTGCACTTGAAATCTTCCCTGTGTGTCTTCTCCCAACAATTAGCTTCACCTTACTTGAGTGCTGCCAGCTGTGGGCATGTTCCTTGACATACCTCTTAATCTGTAACAAAAAGGGAGAAAGCCAAAGAGCTAAGAGACCAGGTTGGGTCTGTCATGCTAATAGGTCTGTTGTTGGCCCAGATGTTTTGTTGTCTAAAGGGTAATGGAGGAGTTGGGTGTCAGAGTGGAGAGATAATAAAAAGAAAGCAAAAACAAGACAATCAGTTATTAAAAACATCAATAAATAGCAATATTGATTAAATTATAACCCCCTGATATCCAATGCAAAGACATTACTCTGTTTTAATTACCTTGTTCTGTACCGTAAACAGCAATCCTGTGTAATCCAGTCTGATGTACCTAGTTGTTGTTGTGTCTCAGGAGTCCATTATGTACCGTGTTTGCATGACAACTTATTACAGGACCGAGTACATTGTCTGCAGTTTCTACTTCTGAGTTCTTGAGAAGAATTGCAAGAGATCCAGTGGCTCTAGAAAGTCTTCAGACCCCTTCACTTTTTTCACATTATTTTGTAATGGACTGAATTTATAATGACAAAAAAACTACCCTACAACGACAGAACAAAAACAAGTTAAAACGTTCACATAATTAAAAGAATAAAATAAAATATCTCATGTATATACAGTTGTGCTCATAAGTTTGCACACCCCTGCAGAAACAGACATTTTGCCATTGATTTAGAAAATATGACTGAAAAACTGACTTTTATTTAAGGATAGTGATCATAAGAAGTCATTTATTATCACATCGTTGTTTAGCTCCTTTTTAAATCATAATGATAACCAAAATCACCCAAATTGCCCTGATCAAAAGTTCATATACACTTGAATGTTTGGCCTTGTTACAGATACACAAGGTGAAGAAAACAGGTTAATTAAAGGTGAATTTCCCACATCTCTCTCTCTAATCTTCATTGGGTCGCGGGGGGCAGCAAGTCTTGCGGAGGACCCCACCTCGATATCCTGTCCATGAACGTTACAAACAGGATTTGGGACAAAGCGTAGCCCTTCCGGAAGCCAACCCCCACCTGGAAAGAGTCCAACTTACTACCAAGAACGTGAACACAGCTCTCGCTTTGGATAGTCTTAATAAGGGACCTCCTCAGCCCATACTCCCGCATCGCCTCCCACAGAACCTCTCGATTGACCCGGTCATAAGCCTTTCCCAGATCCACAAAACACATTTCCCACACCTGTGGCTTTTAAAATTGCAATAAGTGTTTGTGTATAAATAGTTAATGAGTTTGTTTGGTCTCATGGGATGCACTGAGCAGGCTAGATACTGAGCCATGGGGAGATTAAAATAACTGTCAAAAGACCTACGTAACAAGGTAATGGAACTTTATAAAGATAGAAAAGAATATAGAAAGATATCCAAAGCCTTGCAAATGCCAGTCAGTACTGTTCAATCACTTATTAAGAAGTGGAAAATTCAGGGATCTCTTGATACCAAGCCAAGGTTAGGTAGACCAAGAAAGATTTCAGCCAGAACTGCCAGAAGAATTGTTTGGGATGCAAAGAAAAATCCAAGGTAAATACAGGCTGCTCAGGAAAACTACCGTGTGGTTGTTTCAAGGAGCACAATACGATAATACTTGAACAAAAATTAGCTGCATTGTCGAGTGGCCAGAAAGAAGCCTTTACTGTGCCAATGCCACAAAAAAGCACCTTGACATGCCTCATAGCTTCTGGTACACTGTAATTTGGAAAGACGAGACCAAAATAGAGCTTCATGGTCACAACCATAAGCGCTGTGTTTGGAGTTGTTAGTCTGAAGGACGCGGCATCCATGATTCCCAAATAGAATTAAAAATGTTGATTCATCAGACCACAGGGCAGCTTTGCATTTCACTTCTGTCTATCATAAATGAGCTGAGGCCCAAAGAAGGCGACTGCAGTTCTGGATCTTAGATTTAGTTTCTCTGTATGGTAGAGGTTTAACTTGCATTTGTGGATGCAGCAAGATACTGAGTTCATTGAATTTTTTTCAGAAGTGTTCCTGAATCCATGCATGACGATGATGAGTGATGTCCACAAAAGAATCATGTCGGTTTTTAATGCAGTGTCACTTGAGGGCCTGATGATCACAGTCATCCAATATTGATTTTCAGCCTTGCCCCTTACAGAGATTTCACAGGAATCTCTGAATCTTTTAATGATATTGAGGTACCATAGATGATGAGTTCCCCAAACTCTTTGCAATTTTGCATTGAGAAATGTTATTCTTAAATTGAATCAGTATTTGCCTGTGCAGTCTTTCACTGTGTTAGGGGTTTAAACATTGTTAAATTTTAAATGTTAGTGGTTCAAACATCAGTGCAAAATGTGTCAATATTAAAAATCTAAACAATAGTGTTTGATTAAATTTAATGAACAGCAGTTGATCAGTTAGTTCACGGCAATCACATCTGCTGCCGATGTCTGCCATCCTTTTATGGCCTGTACAAATTTGCCGCCTGGACTCTTCTGGAGCTGTTGTTGTTTAACAAGGCTTTCTCAGCCTGGCTGCCTTTCTGGGCTTTCTCAGACTGGCTGCCTTGTTTTTTTGCGCTGGCTACAGCCTCATCTTCGAGTAGCTGATTAATGTGTTTATCCTGCTGCTGATTTGGGGCTTCAAGTGTCCGAGGACTCGGTCTCCTTGTGAAGTTCAGGTACACAGTGTGTGCTAGCCGTGTGGTTTCTCATCCCTTGGAAAAACAGAAAACAGGCAGAGATGTTGTATAGCACAAAAGACACAGACTGCTAAACAATCCTAAGGGAATCTAACGAGAATGCAGTCTTGTTCTCACGCCATGTGTTTGTCTAATGAAACGGCATGCACATGGTGTTCAATAATATCCAGGAAAGGCCAGTGTGGGATGTGCCAGATCTACAAAACAAATACACCAATTCCTATATCCACAGCATGCCCTTTAATAATATTTAGGAACATCCCTATCATGACAAAGTAGATTGCTAACCAAAATGAACATGACAATCCATTGACATTGAACTGTTTACCAACAATAACTGGACCCTCAGCATCTGGGGATAGAGGGTTCTGGAGGAGCAGAATCATAGACGGTCCCTGGGAGCCAGAGGGACAGAGCTCTGTAGAGTTTTCTTCATTACTTAAGCATACAGCATCCTCTGAGTCCAACGGTTCCGCAATATCCTCTGAAATGTGCACTTTTCTGTTATGCAAACCTGCAGTCTCATCAGCTGTCAGTGTGGCTTGTTTCAGAAGAAGTAAAATGTGGAGGTCCTGTCCTGGTGTGGTTACACATGGTCCGTGGTATTAAGGCCAGTTGGATGTACTTCCAAATTCTCAAAAACCAAGTCCAAATTTTCTGTGGCGTCGGTGCTGTGTGACAAAGATCATAAACAATAGCAGCCTTTTATTGTCCTAAGCACAAACCATGGCTTTGTAAATATCAGCGCCCCGACGTACCACAGGTGGATGGATTACCTTGGTAATGGGGAAATGTTCACTAACCGGGTTGTAAAGACATTTGTGAGAGATACACTTTTTTTGCATATGGAAGATTTCTGGGCTCGTCAACTTCAGCTCATAATATGTGATGTGTTTAGATTCTTGTTCAGTGTACGTTCTGTATCCTCCCCTCAGCTGGATTTGACATCACTCAGAGTGTCTGCACAAACACGGGGCAGAGAGACACGTAAAACCGCATTCCCTGTCAAACATATGGAGCGGAAATAGCCTGCTGAGGCCATTGGGGAGTTGAAGAAGGGCCTTAAAACTTCAGACTGGGGGTGCGGCACATGTCGATAGCGTGTGCGATTCTCAGCCCGCTGCCTCATTGCATTGTATATAGAGCAACATACACAAAACACACAGAGACTTCTCCTTACACTCTTCCTCACCTTCTCCGTTCCCCTCCCCATCTTCCTTCTCCTCCACCTCTCCTCTTCCTCCTTTTCTCCACCTCATCCTCCTCCTCTTGTCCTCCCCTTCCCCTGCCTAACTACTAGTCATGGAACAAGCCCAAGCCTTGTGTGGCTTCCAACAATGTCAGTGACACTCTACACTGCCCCATCCATCGGCACTAATTGTTAGCGCACAATGCTTTGTGGTATTGTAACTCAACAATGGCCACTCTGAATAGGGATTCTAACCTACTTGTATTGTCGCTAATTGGTGGTTCTTGAGAAAAGGAGAAATGGAAAGAGAAAAGGACAGAGAAAAGGATGAAAAAAGGGGGTTTGGTAATGGACTGGGGTTTCACTGGAGAGAGGGAGCTGTATGGGAAATAGCCTTCACGAGAGGTCACAGAGGGGTCAAGGGTTAAAGATTACAGGTTAAGAGGATGTGCATCTGTACACTCAACATAGATTGGATGGATGGACGAGAAGCGGCAATATTTTTATTCAGTGGCCCGGTGAGGTCTTCAACTTTGTGCATAACGATCGATTAGAGCTGTAACCAACTAGATTGAGAATAAGTCCTCAACTGGCAGCTTCATTAAATAGTAACCCCAAAACACCAGTCTCAACATCAATAGTGAAGAGGCGACTCTGGGATTCTAGCAGAGTTGCAAAGAAAATGTCATATCTCAGACTGGCCTATAAAAAGAAATGATTATGACTGGCAAAGGAACAAAGAAAAAAGTGGTATGGACAGACAGTTTAAGATTGTGGTGTTGGGATCCCAAAGATGGTTGCAGTCTCACGATCTGTCAAGCATGGTGGATGCAATGTGATGATCTGGGGGTGCTTTGGTGGTGGTGGTGAAATGAAAGAATTATACAGGATAAAGGGGATCTTGAAGAAGGCAGTCTATCACTCAATTATGAAATGCCATGCCATACACATGGATGGCACTTCATTTGAGCCAATTTCCTCCTACAACAGGACAATGTTCCAAAACAAAGCTCCCAACTATGTATGAACAATTTAGGGAAGAAGTAGTCAGCTGGTATTCTATCTATTATGGAGTGACCAGCACAGTCACCTGATCTCAACTCTATTGAGCTGCTTGACTGTATAGTATGTAAGAAGTGCCCATCAAGCCACTCCAACTTGTGGGAGGTGCTTTAGGAAGGATTGAAATCTCTTTCGATTACCTCAACAAACTGACAGCTAGAATGCCAAAGATCTGTAAAGCTGTAATTGCTGTAAATGGAGTACACAAATATTGAATTGCTGTAAATGGAAGAAAAGCCTAAGACAGAATTATTATTGAAATAAAAAAACATTATTTCTAACATTGTCAATTACTATATTTACTATTCATATTGCTATATTTCCTGTTCAAACTCATTTCATTTATGTTTTTATGGAATATAAGGACATTTCTAAGTGACCCCAGTACAATAATGAAACTGAAAATTAAAAGAAACTCCTTGTATACTATACTATACAGCAATGAAACTGAACACATTCAAAATCCATATGTACTGTTCAGTAATGGTTTGGACTGAAATCATTTAAAAACCTCCATGATAACGACATGACACCCAAATGGCAGGTTTAAGAGATAGGCTAGAGGGGGAGGGTGTTAGGAGAAATGTTGATTATCGCCAGGGTAAAGTGTGCAGGAGGATTTCACCCATGTTCACACAGGTGCCTGTGTCATCTTAACTACTACATCTACTCTCTTTGAAGCTAGTGTACAATGCGTTTTTGCATTTACCTAATTTAGCCACTCTTATCCAAGGTTACTTATATGGGCAGGTTGGGTGAGGTGCCCTTCTCACTGAGTTGTCTCAGGGATTTAAACCAGTGGCCGTTCAGTCACTGGCTCAACTATCAATGGGGTATTCACTTTGAATGCGTGATGGACCACTGCATTGTTCAATGATTTTCCATCTACAAATGGTTACTGCATTCTCCCTCTGCAGGTTATTGGTAAAAAAAAGTGAAACATTTCATTTCACTTGTTTAAATGCTTTTTTCCGATGCTCTAAATCTCTACCTTTCTCTGGCAATTTTTCTAAGTCAGTGTGGCTCTCTCATTCCCACTGTGTGTTTCTGGCAGATCTTATTTCCCCATATCGCCTGGCCTACTTCGTAAGTATGTCTCTGGTTGCATCCCAAACGGCATCCTATTCCCTGACTAGTGCACTACTTTTGACCAGGGCCTAATTATAGTGCCCCACATTTGACCAGGGCCACATGGGCTCAGGTCAAAAGCATACAATCAAAAATAGGGTACAGTTTGGCATGCAGTCTCTCTCTGCTTGCCTGGTGAGAGGCATGCACACAAATACACACAAACACACACATACAGGAACGCAAACATGCATAGACATTATTTAGTGCCCAGAAGTCCGCAGGCTATGTTTTTGTTTCCGTTGTAAACATAACATGTTAAATGCAGTCAGTGCTGACAGGTGATTTTAGGAGTAGGAGACATCCTCTGTGTGTGTGTGTGTGTGTGTGTGTGAGTGTGTTTAGTGTGTGTAGTTTTGTGGGTGTGTATTACTGTTCTTGTGAGGACCAGAAGTTAAGGCATTATGTTAGTCCTGACTTAGCAAAAGGCTATTTAATGCATGGGGTTAATGTAAGGATTTATTGAGGTTTTTGGCTTAGATATAGATACTAAGGTTAGTTGTTGATTTGGGAGGTTTAGATGAATGGTCATTTTAGGGGTCAGGGTCAATTTTGAGTTCAGGGACAAAAATATTTTTAATGGAAATACATTTTGGAATCAACCAAGTCCTCACAAGAATAATATATGTGTGTATGTGTTTATGTGTGTGTTTGGGTGTGTATGTGATATAGCTATGAATGGCATGTTCCAGGGTGCAACAGTGCATGTTGAATTGAAGAAGGGTTGTCATCACGGTTTAGAAGAGGTCAGACGGACCTTGACATAAAGGTCAGTGTCATAAATGTGTACACAGAAACACACACACCAAACACACACACACACACAAACACACACACACACACACACACACACACACACACACAC
>JACXGJ010002610.1:0-57183 GCA_016801105.1 Esox niger | reverse complement strand
TTTTTTTTTAATAGTTGTCTGTGAGGCCCAAAATTCTTGCAGGTGGTATAGCTGCCCATTAGTCTTTGTGAAATGCCTCCAGGTCATGCAAAGTCTTTGGTCATCTTGCATGAACCGCTTGTTTGAGATCTGCCCAGAGTGTCTCGATGATATTAGGTTGTGAGACTGTGACTGTGATGATGGCCACTCCGTAACCTTCACCTTTTTCTGCTGTAACCACTGGAGGGTCAACCTGGCCTTGTGCTGAGGGTCTTTGTTGTGCTGTAAAGTCCAAATGTGTCCCATGCACAGCTTTCATGCCAATGAATGCAATTTGTCTACCAATAATTTCTGATAACATGATGCATTAATCTTGCCATACATTTTCACAAGAATCCCCAGGCCTTAAGAGCTCATACACCCCCAAAGCATCAGTGTGTCAAGGTGTTGTCTGGCATTTTGTTACTGGGCTTTTTTGTGGCATTTGTGCAGTAAAAGCTTATTTCTGGCAACTCGACCATGCAGCTCGTATTTGTTAAAGTATCGTCGTATTGTGCTCCTTGAAACAACCACAGCCTGTATTTCTCCTGTGGTTACCTGTGGGTTTTACTTTGTAGCCCAAACAATTATTCTGGCAGTTTTGGCTGAGAGTTTGAAACCAGGGCTGGTGGAATAGATCTGTCAGGAAGTTTGCTGGC
This sequence comes from Esox niger, assembly GCA_016801105.1. Taxonomy (NCBI): domain Eukaryota; kingdom Metazoa; phylum Chordata; class Actinopteri; order Esociformes; family Esocidae; genus Esox; species Esox niger. The sequence goes on along the minus strand of JACXGJ010002610.1, from coordinate 56,506 downwards.
AGCTGGAGTGTCGCTCATATTTATGCTACATTCTGTTGGCCATTGTGGTGCCCTTGACCAAGGGACATTGTGTCCAATAATTGAGAAATGAGGTGATCTTAATCCCATCATATTTTGTCAAACACCAAATTAGTGTGGCTACCGTATGTCTTCATTAACTTACATTCACCCTTCACACTTACATCTGCATGTACTAGAAGCACTGTGATTTTTTTTTCCAGTTTCAGCTGTAATTGCTTAAAAATGTGATTACCACAGGATGTCAACCTATATCAGTTGGAATTGCAGTATAGATATTCCCAATCATTTGTGCAGCTTTCTGAGTAAAGGATCACTAGCACATCCATGTTTTGTTTCTCTTTCTCTTCGTTTCTCTTGTGTGATTTTTTTCAGGTGTCCTTCATAGCGGCCCTGCAATCTCAGAGCTTTATGGTGGAAATATGCGTGATTGACAAGAATGACAATGTGCCTGTGTTTATCGAAGAGAGCATGAGAGGCAGTGTGCAGCTAGGACTCCTGAAAGGTTTGTGGTATAACATAGAACCCAAATACTGTTCAGAAGAACACAGCCTACTGAAGTTCATAGAGTAGTGTGTCAGCTAAATTACAAAAATGTGAAAGGAATATGTGACAAGTTCTTTTTTTTCAACACATAGTAATGAGTGATGTTGGCATTGTCTAAATTATTAATAAATAAACTGAATTACCAAAAGGTCTCTATTCAAGGACATACTGTAATATAGAATTAAAAGGGGAGTTCTTTTTCGTCTTATTTTTGGATTGAAGTGCTATTGTAGTCTGACCTTGGTATTGCAGGTAGTTTTTCTCGTTTTTGCATCAGAGGTGACTAAAACACAACAATGTATGTCACTGAGGGGACTCGCGGTTAAGTGGATAAACGGAGAGACTGTGTACGTGAGTGAGCATCCCTCCATCAGATAATGGGTTGCCATTTATAAAACTGTGACTGGATATGATCGGGCAGACATCATGTTGAGAGGTTGTCTACATAGAATAAAGGATGCCTCTATTGACAGGAACATGCGTAGATAAGAATGCCTTGAACAATGCATGTTTTTATTCAGTATATAGTTATGTAAAGTTTATATCAGAATTCATTCGGAAGGTTATATTCAAGCTTGTGTTGTAAGAATACTGGCATTTCAATTAAGTAAAGGTCTTTCACTACAAGAAACAGCCATGTCAACAATGCTTATCCAGTCATATTCCAGGCAAATCACAGTGTGAATGGACACAGCTGTACAGGAGGTTGCATATGTTTCCGTTGGGCAGGGATCTCATTCATGCAGGTGGGGGCATCTGACCGTGACGATCGTAACACGGCCCACGCTGACCTGCGCTTCAGCCTGATGGACCAGACTCCAAGGATCCCCTCTAGTCACATGTTCTTCATAGACTCTGTGACCGGAGAGGTGTCGCTCACAGAGGACGGTGAGTCACAGGACTCTCACTGAGTTGCACTGGTGTATATTATATGGTATTGTCTCACTTTTCGAGATGGTGGAAGAATGTGAAGTCGCCAACCAGCGCAATGTCCTTTTACATTATCACAGTCCTCATACACACATGCACCTGTTAAATAGTACTAGGAAATATTCCTGTTGTGGGATGTGCTTATTCTATTTCTGGAATTGGAGTTCTCCTGGTGCCCCTTGGCTACAGCTTTACAGAAACTACATCACACTTTTATAGGTTATTCATGTCTCAATAATCAAGGAATATGATTTCCTTGTTAGTGGGTTATTAATCTGGAAGGAAAAATTTTCCTTAATTGCCACCGGTACTGTTGTAAAATAAGTAATCATGTCAGAGACTACATAGTGCATCTGCTTAGATGTAGATCTATTGCTTGGAAGTATTTGTTGTGTGTCAGTATCACTGTGGCATCGGTGGCCAGTTGTCCTAAAACCTAAAAAAGCATTTAAAGCCATCAAGGCATTTATGTCACTTTTGGTTGGTTTGAAATGTAAATAAAACATTAATGGAGCCCCCACTATTTTGCTACTGTATGCAGCTACAAACGTTCTCTACAAATCTGAAATTAAGGTACATGTTTTTTCATACATACTATCATGTGTTTTGAAGGGTCAAATAACACTTACCGCAGTTGCATCTATACTGGAGTGTTGCAAAGATAACAATGTTTTGGCAAATTTTTCCACTTGCTGTCTGTAAGTAGTGTTAATGCGCCTTCTGGGTGTGCTGTATCGTAGCACTCCGCTGTTAAATTGAAGTAACCCATCACGGGCGCCAAGCAAGGATTAGCATACATTTCAGAAAGTGTGTTCCTGGGCTGCGGACTGGCAAACACATTCTGCTTGACACATATTGTGCTGCCACAATCATTCAACAGCTCACTTTCTTCCCTTGTTTATTTCATCCTGCCCCTTGGAGCAGACTGATTGATAACCACTGGTGATTCTTCTGTTCTCCTGCTATATATAGCTTGTACAGCGCGCACTTATCATTGTGATTCTAATCAAGGGATATGCGACTGATGGCCACAGACTGTTTAAATGTTTGTGCATTTGCTTGTATTTCTGATTGTATTGTAATGATGAATACATTACTGTGTATGTGTGTTTCTCCCAGGGGCTTCCACCCTGGACCCAGAGATGTGTGGTCGCTACAAGCTGTTAGTAATGGTGAAGGACATGGGTGGTAAACCCAATGCTTTCTTCTCCACTGGCCTCGTGACAGTGGAGGTGACAGGAAACACTTGGGCCTCTCCGGACCCTGTTCGTCTCCAGGAGAATCTCCCAGGTCCCTACCCCATCCCAATCTCGCAGGTGACACAGAGATGCTTTCAGGGGTTATACCTAGATATACAGAGAGATATACAGTGAGGGGAAAAGTATTTGATCCCCTGCTGATTTTGGAGGTTTGCCCACTGACAAAGAAATAATTCTGTGAGAGACAGAATAACAACTAAAAAATCCAGACAAATGCATGTCATGTATTAGACCCCTCTGCTGTGTCTTGTAGTTGGCCACCAGGTTTGCACCCATCTCAGGAGGGATTTTGTCCCACTCCCACTTTGCAGATCTTGTCCCACTTTGCAGATCTTGTCCCACTTTGCAGATCTTGTCCAAGTCATTAAGGTTTCGAAGCTGACATTTGGTAACTTGAACCTTCAGCTCCCTCCACACATTTTCTATGGGATTAAGGTCTGGAGACTGGCTGGGCGACTCCAGGACCTTAATGTGCTTCTTCTTGAGCCACTCATGTATTGCCTTGGCAGTGTGTTTTGGGTAATTGTCATGCTGGAATACCCATCCTTGACACATTTTAATGCATTCTCCTCCATTTTAATGCATTTCTCCTCCAAACACGGTGAGATGCGTTGATGCCAAAGACCTCGATTTTGGTCTCATCTGACCATAATATACACCCAGTTATTCTCTGAACCATTCATATGTTCATTGGCAAACTTCAGACGGGCCTGTACCTGTGCTTTCTTGAGCTGGGGGACCTTTTGGGCGCTGCAGGATTTCAGTCCTTCACAGTGTAGTGTGTTTCCAATTGTTTTCTTGGTGATTATGGTCCCAGCTGCCTTGAGATCATTGACAAGCTCCTCCCGTTTAGTTCTGGGCTGAATTCTTAGCGTTCTCATCATCACTACAACTCCACGAGGTGAGAGCTTGCATGGAGCCCCAGACCGAGGGAGATTGACAGTTATTTTGTGTTTCTTCCATTTGTGAATAATCCCACCAACTGTTGTCACCTTATTGTAGCCCATTCCAGCCTTTTGTAGGTCTACAATCATGTCCCTGACATCCTTGGACAGTTCTTTGGTCTTGGCCATAGTGGAGAGTTTGGAATCTGATTGATTGATTGCTTCTGTGGACAAGTGTCTTTTATACAGGTAACAAACTGAGATTAGGAGCACTTCCTTTAAGAGTGTGCTCCTAATCTCAGCTAATTATTTGTATAAAAACACCTGGGAGCCAGAAATATTCTGATTGAGAGGGGATTAAATACTTATTTCACTAATTAAAATGCAAATGAATTTATAACATTGTTGACATGCATTTTTGTGGATGTTTTTGTTATTCTGTCTCTCAATGTTCAAATATAGCTACCATTAAAATTATAGACTGATCAATTCTTTATCGCTGTGCAAACATACAAAATCAGCAGGGAACAAATACTTTTTTCCCTCACTGTACATCTGTTAGAAATCGGCCGTTTCGTATAGTGGTTTAATAATTATTCATGTACAAGGTTGTCAAGGGAAAGAATAATTCAATAGTTAATGGCCGGATTTGATAGTCTATTTGCGCATGATGTTACAGGCTCAATCTCTTCTCTTCTCACTGTAATGTTGGTTACAAGCTGATATATACATTGAAGGGCATGTTTACCTAGCAAAGATCAGGTTTCCAAGACAGTAACCCCCATTCCAAATGTTCAATGTAAACATTCCTGTGGTTATCAGAGTGCAACCTACAGAGAAATAATCTAAATATAGATTTTCATGTTGTTCTCAATATCAAGGCACAGTCACTTATGTACTTTAATATTGTAATTGTTAATACTCAGATTCCACACTTCCCAGAGATATGTATTCCATATATTTGTAAATATCATACAATACATACTTAAGCAAACAGACTTCTAGTCTAGAATAATGGAAATAGGACGTCTGTCAGAAATGTATGTTTTCATTACAAAATTGCATTCATAATAAGGAATGGGTGAAGCTACACATGGCTGTCCCCCAAGCTTTCTTAAGTCCAGTGACTGCATTATTAATTTTGTTTAAATATATCTCCTTCCCCAAAAATCTGCTTCTCAATTTACTGTTACCTTGTTTGTGCGTGTTCATGGTTTTAAACTTTTGGTTATGATAGAAAATTGTTCAAACTCTGTTTCCTCATCAACACCTGCTGTCCTTTAACTTACTGTTCAACAGCTATAATAGTTGCCACAGCGCAGTGCTTGTTGGCATTAGCATCAAGACTTAAGCTGTGTAAACTACAAATAGGAACATGATACAATCTCTTTACTGCACAGCAGTATCAGACCTTACACATTTTTATAATAATGTAAATGAGTTTTATTCTAAATTGAGGGTATTACAACAATGGAATAATGTCCGAAATGCGACCTCTTCATTTCAGAGTGATATGTTCAGTGGTTCAGTGCTCCACAGTAACCCTCTTCCTCCTCCCTTTCTCCTCTCACTCACACCAGCTTCATCCGCCCACTGAAAACGTGTGGACACAAAATGTGGGCAGATGTAATCTTTTTCACATTTTCAGTGCCAATTTCCCAACCTAATTCTCCAGTAAATCCTCCAAAAACCTTTGCTGGAACATACACCCAAAGGGGAATCCTCAGATTCATGTGCATGTGTGTGTGATTGAGAGAGAGAGAGGAAGAGAGGGAGAGAAAGAGATAGAGTGAATATGTCAGAGAATGGCAATAGCAAGATCACTGTCAAGAACATGGTCAGGAATGGAGTCAGTGAGGTGGTCAGGAGTTGGTCAGAAGGTGGTTGTGGTGGTTGCCAGGATGGTGGTCAGGAAGTGGTCAGGGAGGTGATCGGCTGGTTGACAGGGAGATAGTCAAGAAGATGGTCAGGGTGGTGGTCTGGGAGGTGGTCAGGGTGATGATCTTGGGGGTGGTCAGCGTGATGATCAGGGTGATCGTCTGGGAGGTGGTCAGGAAGTGTTCATGGTCTTTTATGAAATGTTGTAATTTCTGATAAGATGTACAAAAGCTAAATGAAAACCCACTGCTTTCCAGTGAATAGATCATCTGAAAAATACAATTTTAAGGTTTTCTACTTTGTGAAGTCATAACTTTATTTATTGTTTAACCTTGAAACACAGTGAGGGCCAATTTTACAGACACAGCCTAGTCTAGTAGTAAAAAATCAGCTTACTGGAGTTTTCAGACTTAGACTAGGTTTAATCTGTGTCTGTGAAACCAGAGTCTTTATGTGTTATTGTTTATACTATTTAAACACGTTAGTTAAAAAAGTGTAGCTGAATTACAGCAGCAGCTCACTCAAACTAACTTCCTCCTCCAAGTTTAATTTCACTTTTGGTCAACCAGCTTAATGGGATAGTTTGTCCAAAATTCATATTTTTCTCACATTTCACATAACCAAAGATGTTCCAGAAAGCCCATAGAGTACTTTTTCAAACAATCCATTATTCAGCTCTGTCCCAGTCTGTAATTAGCATTATTAGCATTGTCCAAATTCATCAATAGAAACGGTTCTTACCGCTATCGCAAAGTTACATTGCAAGCGGAAAACTACTCCAAAACACTTCAAACTACATTCACTAATCCGTCGCGATAGCATCGATTTTTTAAAACTGTACATTAGCAAAATTGGCTGACTTTAAATTGGCAATAGCAATCTATTTCCTATAGCCACCACACACAGCTCCTGTTCTTCGGCAGTGATGTCATCAAGGTGAGCGTGAACTTTAATCTCAACAAGCTATCTGAAGATTGCTTCTCCTAGCTTTTTGTGTCTAGTTTACACTTATGTATATTATTGCAAAATGTTTGCTTGATGTATATATTTCATGTGCCATGTCACAATAATTTAATTATGAAGGATGACGCTGTCTTATTCGGTGCATTTGATATATAAACTTTGAACTTCTGGATTTCCTTTGTCTGTATCGACTTCTGCCTGTTCACATCTTGGCGCTGTTTGCCTGCTCCTGGGGTTTTTAGTTTGAAATAAAATTCCACCCGCTGTGCAATTGGGACAATACCTCCTCCTCTCCTGAGTCATATTGGGGGAGAGTCAATGGAGCAACTTCGTTTACTAGACATACAATTTTTGCAAGAAACATATACAGAGGATCCTGACCCATGTTCACTTAGAAGAGGACTAAAGGAGAATGCTATTCCATCAAGTTACCCAGTTCAACTCGTGGAGACAAGTCAGATAATGTAAGTCATATTTCCGATTGATATGGTATAATACACAAAGTACACATTGCCTCCAGATATTCTGGGCAGGGGTTGGGGATTAACATGTTCACCATCGCCGCTCTTTAGCTGCTGTCCAAGCTTCTATTTGGTCAATTCATTATCTGTGTATTATGGTAAGAACAAGTAATGCTCTTTCTTCTTGCTCGTATTCAGAGTCAGACATAATATATATGCATTTCCCTTTCTCTCTCAAGCAAATACATTTTGACAGTCTGTAGTGAATATCAAAGACAAAATATGTAACTTGCTTTCTAGCTAGCAAATTCTAACTATCATTTATTGTGATGTATATATTTATTCTTCTCAAACGAATGCGTGGATTGTTACAATTGTGAACAAACCAGACTGGTAAATGCAGGAAGCAATCATTTATTGGAAATGAGAAATATATCGCAACAATTTAAAAAAAATTCAGAGGAATACAACATTGTCATGTTCTCTGAGGAACACAACACCACTTGTCCTAGTTTGGAGTGTTTTTGAGCTGTTTTAAAAAATGTCCCTATGTGCCTGATGGACCAACTCGAGGTAAGAGGACTGTCACCAAGATATGATTTTTGGACAAACTAACCGTTTAAGCTGTAAAAACAATATTTTTACTATGTTGTTATAATATTTTCATATATACATATATTAAATAAAAAAGAAAACAGAAAAGAAACGAGAAAAGCCTTGTTCAGCCAGCCCACAATTAAAGTGAAAATGTCATTATCCTTACTGGATTCAAACCTGGGGTCTCCCACATGATGAGCTGTGAACTGCCAAAGCTATTTCATTTCATGGCAAAAAAAAACATTTTTATATCATTTGTGAATGACATTGATACAACAACTATCAATTCTGTATGTCAGCATGAGGTTTTATAATCCCCAAAATCATTTCTGCTGAGTGAATATTGATGTAACAAGTCCAGCTCTTAATGATGGCCAGTACGTACATGCATGACGGAGAGCACATTCTCAGGCCAACAACCATAACCGAGCTTACAGGGACCCACCATAAGATTGCTAAAGGACGACAAGGCAAGCCAACCCTATCTGACATCCTATCCATACACCCTAGACCAGGGGTGTCAAACCGGTTCCACGGAGGACCAAGTGTCTGCAGGTTTTAGTTTTTTCCTAAAAATTGGTTCCCAGTTCAGACCTAAACAACCAGGTGAGGTTAGAAACTAACCAATGAGTGACCTAATTAATCAATCAAGTACAAGGTGAGAGCAAAAACCCGCAGGCACTCGGCCCTCCATGGAACCGGTTTGACACCACTGCCCTAGACGGTGTTAAGCCAATATGCCCTGCTCTCTGCAGGATCTCCCGGCACTGCCAATATGCCACCACCAGGATGTGAACTCCTGGTCACTTTATGTAGCTGTACCCCAAGGCAGTGAATTTATAGCTGAGCCATTTGGAGCCCCATTTTAGAGTGTTTTCTCATGTGCTTTATACACACTGTATTTGCATTTTGCATTAAGTCCGCAGCAAGATGTCAACTTCAATCACAGAGGGAGCAATAATAAGGCCTTGTTTAAAAATGGGTAAACTTTCTCTTTAAGCCCAGCGCTGAAAGCAAAACATTAGATCAGCCATATTTTAGTGTACTTATCCATTTTTAAAAGCACAAAGTCATTAATCAGGTTGTTATATGTTACATCTTTTCAAAGTAATGAGGCCCTAAAACACCATAACATTGGGAGTTAGGGCGTCGTGAGAAGAGGGACTTGTGTATACACAGTCTCAGTGCTTAGGGAGCCATCTCCAAAACAATTGAGTGGAGCGTGACAGTATGTTGAGGAGAGGCACATGCCCCTAGTGTCTCTGTCGGGGACCTCTCCTTCTTGGGTGCTGTTTCAAAGAGCTTCCAGGGCACAGCACGCTGCTAACTGTCTGGCCCAGCGTTTTAAAGAGCTTCCAGGGCACATCACGCTGCTCACTGTCTGGCCCAGCGTTTTAAGTCTGTTCATCCTGTGCAACCCCCCCACACCAACACCAATCCTACATGTATGAGCTTTAGTTTTGGCTGAGGTCTCTGTTCCTCATCACATTATGTCAGGATTTCCCTCTCTAATAACCTCATACATTATCATGGCTCTCACTTCGAAGCCATGTGACGAGATGTTGGTGAATTTGCCTCACTTTTTTGAGCTGTTCTGCCCCTTCCATGCATATCTGCGCTGAGTCTAGGTGAAGTGGAGTGGGGGACTAGTGGAGTACAGCCTGGAGGGGGAATTCCCAGAGATGTTGTTCACTGTCAGCCGAGATGGAGTCATCTCGCTCAACGCCCCCCTGGATAGAGAAACACAAGACCAGGTGAGCAAGGAGATTGTTACATTTATGTGTACTATATTTACGGTATAGTTTGTCAGTTATTGTTATCGTGTTCTACAAAAGCACAATAATGTCATGTGATGTTCTGTATTACATTCAACTTAACCAAGCAGGAAAATCTGCTTAACCAAAAGCTAAGGAAAATTACAAAATTACGTGTGACATTTTGCTCATCTGTAGTCAGACAAAATGGTAAGCTTCAAAGGTGCATGAGATTAGATAAACAGTATTACCTTTTAGCATAGAGGCCTCACTCTGGTTGACTTCAGGGAAGCAGGTTACAGGTCTGACCAAATAACATGCTCAATGGGCTGAGACAAGCTAGAGGAAACCTGTCCTAAAGTTGGACGTTTTGTTGACTGAGAGTTTATTCTGTCTGAACAATACATATAGTACATTCAATACAAAGCCAGATACACTCTCATTTACATTTAAGTAAAAAGAGTGAAAGTAGATATTTTCATAGAGGCATTGCAGGCACCACCTCCCTTCTCCCCTATCCTGCCTCTAATAGCTGACAGTGACAGTTAGCTACTATAATGGTGTCATGTACCAGCATGCATCCTGCCAGCAAGAATGAGCTTATCGATCCCCCCCTTCACAAACAACACAAGTGTGGCAGTCTGTCTCCACACACACTGACACTGCTGTCATGTGCCTGAGAGGTATAATGTCGGTAAGAGGGAAGGGCAACGTATACATGTGTATTCCCCTTCGTGGTGACAGTAGACTCACCTGACCTTTATCCTGATGCATTTGTGGTTGTGTCAGAAGCTCGGTACCTGCAAGGCGGCCCGGCACTGTGGTCTGAGTACAGAGCAGGGTCGATCTATTCCGGTTGAGAGCTGTCTATCCATGTTTCTCTCATTTGAGAGTGTCTGGGTTCTTACCGTGCTTTGCGTCCAGATAGGGATATTTGATCAGGACCCTTGGTGAAAGTGCCGACCCATTGTGGCTCCTTCCCTTGTCAGTTCCAGATCAGCATCGTAGTGGAGCGTCCGGACGGTAGGGAGATTGCCAAGCCGGTGGAGCTGCGGGTGATGGTGGGCGATGCCAACGACAACAGACCTACGTTCCCTACCACACAGTACCACACCGTAGTCAAGGAGTTGGCCCCATGGGGTGAGACTCTGGAACACACTACAGAACACTCTCTGGAACATACCCACAGAACACTCTGGAATACAACACAGAACACTCTCTGGAAACACTATACTGAGCGCTCTATGGAACACACTACAGAACACTCTCTGTAACATACCTACAGAACACTCTCTGTAACATACCCACAGAACACTCTGTAACATACCCACAGAACACTCTCTGGAATACACTACAGAACACTCTCTGGAAACACTATATGGAGAGCTCTATGGAACACACTACAGAACACTCTCTGTAACATACCTACAGAACACTCTCTGTAACATACCCACAGAACACTCTCTGTAACATACCCACAGAACACTCTCTGGAATACACTACAGAACACTCTCTGGATACAATACAGAACACTCTCTGGAAACACAATACAGAACACACTACAGAATACCCTCTGAAGCATGGAACAGTAGCAACTATTTGCAAAATAATGCCTTTTGTTTAAGCTTACCGCATGTATATATAATTCAGAAACAACGGACAAACAAAAAGGTATGCTCAAATATTGTAAAATCTTGATTTTTCGCCCACACACTCATCTTTTCCCAGGAACGGAGATCCTCACAGTTCAGGCTGCCGATAATGATGATCCCAAAACAGATAACGTGAGGATCTTCTACCGTTTGGTTGGACAGATCCCAGAGAGCCCTCGAGCATTGTTCCGGGTGGACCGTGACTCTGGGGTCATCACGGTGCAGGCAGAAACCCTTGAGGGGGCAGCCCCACAGTACACATTGACCATCACAGCTGAGGACGCTAAAGGTGACCAACACCACTGCATGGCAATGTGGTTCTGTGGTGTTAGGGAGAGGGGTGAGGGTTTACTTCCGCAAAGATAATATATATGTAGTATAATGTCACAGGTATGCAGATATACTGTGTAGTGTTGTGAGAATGGGACGCAGGAGTGCAGTGGTATCAAACATTCGTTTGAGACCAGTAGATGCAGGCTAACGTTGGAGGTTTTCCCATCTGCTTACAGTGGAGTATTGTTCAAATATGATGCAGCAATGACTGATAATAATGACTAAGACTGAGGGCATCAGAATGATGACAATGCCGAAGAGCAAGGAAATCAAGAGGATGCTAATGACTAAGACTGAGGACATCAGAATGATGATAATGTTTAAGACCAAGGAAATCAAAAGGATGCTAATGACTAAGATGTGTTGCATCAGAATCACTCATGATTTTCATTAACCCTTAGGGCATCAGTATAATGTTACTGATCATAAAGACAGCATAAGACATTTTTCTGTCTTTTTGACTCTCTCTGTCTTCTGATTTCATTTGAAGGCTTGAACAGCTCCTGTACTGTGGTTGTGACGGTGCAGGATGAAAACAACAACCCACCTGTCTTCACTCAACATGAGGTAACTTTACACAAGCTGGAGTGGGAAGTGACGGCCTGGTGAATTTGGGGTTTTGGAGGATAGAATGGTTATTTAGAGCACACATTGGCAAATCTATGTACCATTATCTGTTATTTCTTTCTTCTGTTGGATTGCTGCTGCTGTGAACTCTCTCTCTCCAAGTCACTGATTTGATTTCCCAAAGGGGAACAAGATACAGGGCTTTGAGCGGGATCCAAGCTTTAATCTCAGGCTTATAGAGATGCAACCATATTATTTGAGTTTTTATTATTACTTTGCTCTAAATGGACAGTGTACACACTGAGATAATCTGAGTAAGCCTAATACACTAGCCAGTGAGAACTATTTAATTTATAGAATAAGCCAATCTGTGGTGTCACCTCTCACACTGATGTCACGTCTTCATAAAAATAACATTGCCTTGAGTAATATTTACTATAACTATGTCTGAGGTCACTGGTTCAACAAAGCAGTTTTAGATTCAGTAATATCTACTTAGATTACTGCTAAATCTTCTGCAAACTTAATCCGACTAATTCATGGACGTAACCTGGTCTTAACATAAAAGCTATGTATGTCGTCTGAAAGCATTTTCAGACGACATACAATCTCCAGCAGTCTTTACCACAGCTGATCCCTGTGAATGATAAACATCCATGGTCTTTTATGAGACTGTTGGTTTAGCACTGGCCTCAAAGTTTACAGAATAAAGGCCAAAGATAGAAGGTGTTCTCACATGCTGTTCCGGAATGAAGAAAACCCTGCCCACATCTCTTGAATAATGCAGTAGGCAGGATGGCATCCCCCCCCCACCACACACACACACACACACACACACACACACACAAAACACCCACAAGGGTGTGAAACTTCTTCAAGCAATGGAAAAAAACTAAAATAGAACTACAATTTTCAAAGAATGTAAACATGATCGGAAACAAAAATTATCTTGTGTCAAGTAACAGAATTGTTTCTGATCTACAGGACTAGTTAATAGATCAACTCCTCCTGTGTAGTATAGTATTATAATGAAATGATCTGAAGTCAGGCGGCTAGGAATAGCCTAAACACATCCAAATCCTGCCCAGTTGTGATGCTCAGTGATTCAAGCCAAGACCTCTCTTGAAAACAATACTGTATCTGTGTACAAGGTAACACTTTCATTGGTTAAAACATTCAATAGACAATATAAACCATATTTTGGGGGTTTTAACTGGTTAAGAACTCTATTTTCTGGTTCATCCACAAAAACAATAGGAGTTATTCTCTGGAAAACGTAAAAAATATTTTGGAACCTGACATGCACATACTTTCACGTATGCACGCTTGCTCACAAACAAACACTGAGGTGGAAAAAGCTCTTGAGTGGGTCGCATCACAGAGCCACTGGTTTTCCCAGCAACATGTGAATGGATTTGTATGGCACAGGCAAGTGAGTGTTGACACGTGTGGTAACAACGGCCCTTTGGCCCTGGCAGACAGGCAGATCAGAGACACTGCCGCTTCAGTGGAGGGCCACAGTTAGTTGAAGATTAAAGGACTCACAAGCAGGGAGATAGGAGGTGTCTGAATAAAGGTGGACAACGAAAGATATATCACCTGCTTTAAGTACTACAGTACATTGTCAAATATGGTTATTACATATTATGTACTGTAATTTTTGGTTTGACAAAATAATTTAAACACACCTGATTTTGTTTCCCTGGAACAAAGTATTTATAGTTATTCAGTTTCCAAGGGAAATAAAGCGAATGCTCAAATTCTTTGGAAGTATTTTCTGGCAACTCTATGATTGTTTTTACATCACTGTCTTTCTCCCCTGTCCCACCCCTCTCTTTCAGTATGGGCCCTTTCACCTGCCGGAGGATGCTGCTGTGGGAGCGACAGTTACAGCGGTGTCTGCGTGGGATGCTGATGAACGCGGAGGAGACAGTTGGCAGGTGGATTACCGGCTGGAGTCTGGCAACGAGGAGGAGGTGTTCACGTTAGTCACGGACAAGCAGACCAATGAGGTTTCACTCGTCCTTTCCAAGGTCTGGACATATTCAGTCCTTGTCTCTTTTCTATCTTGTTCATTCAAAAATAAGACACAACCTATAAAGCTACATTTGTTTTAGGCACAATTTAATAGTTATAGCATCCCCATGGAAATATGCAATGTTGACTCTTTGCTTTGTATGTTCACACACACACACACACACACGCATTCACACACACACACACACACACACGCACACACACACGTGGGTATTTCAACTACACGTGTCCTGAAAATAAACATTGACAATGAAATCGTTTATCCCAAAATAATCTGAACCTATCCCTGGGACTCTACAGCCCTTCGCTCCTAATCCGCTCTGCTCCCCCAATCCCACCCAGCACCATACAGACTAATCTTTCTCTCCTGGCCTGGACAGAAGGGCTTTTGGGTCAAAGAGGGAGTGTCTGTCACTGTTTGTCTCCTCATTATCTATATAGAGTTGTCTCTCTAGTTAGGAATATTTACCAAACATCTGACAGAGGTCTCCAAGGAGGGGCCTCTGGTAATGTCTAAACTGATGTATGGACAGAGCACATGGTATGCACCTGGCATTGTCCCCAACTGACCTTGACAAGCTCCTAATATGTATTAGGGTTGATGTCAGTCAAATTGTGTGATTTGAACTGGAAAACATTCAAAAAAAGAACAAATGTGAAAATTATCTCGTAGGTTTTAGTTTATTTAAAATACATTTTAGAAGACACAGTATATCGCCTTTTGGCAAATAATGGATTGGAATATCAGTTTACTTCCTGAATTGACCCAGCCCTCACAAACAGTAATGGGATGTAGGCCTACTGTAGCTTTTTACCTGCTTTTCTGAAGCACCAAATATGGTAGCTTTTTTGTGAAGCAGTTGACAAGAACCTCCCATCTGATGTAATAGTTTGTTAGTCCCTAAGCGCATGTGCACAAACATGTGACCTTGAAACGGGAATGACACAACACAGTAGGACGGTCAATCTGTCTCATTAACGGGGCACACGGCCTAATTAGTCCACCTGTTAGTCAGTAATTGCTGTTTTCTCACTAAACACCACATAGCCAATGCACCGCTAACAGAAAACTAGTTGGTCTGGCTCTCTGGTGCCATGCCAAGGTGGTTTTGATAGTGTGAGCATGAGATCACTGAGGACATTTAGCTCCTGCTGTGCTGTAGGCGGATGTGTCTGAGGTCGGCTGAAACATGATAATGCATTATGTCATAACTAGGGCCAGGAGTATTAACATGATCTGGAAAAACTCCAGGCCCAATACCATACCCAAGTTAAGCATACTCTGCAATGTCTCCCACATGCGGCCGTGGATGGGGAATGAGAGATGACAGGGCAGAAGGGTGTGCGGTTAAAACAATGTGTGATATGACACGTGTGTTGTCAGAGAAAGGGTTCTTAGTCATCGGTGGCTACATGCTGGGTGGCCTTAACTGATTCAATCAATTTTAGAGAGAATGATAGAGATTACAGACGAATGTGCACGCGCAAACATGCTCATGCACACTCACACACACTCATGCACACACACTCACCAGCAGTGGAAAAATGCTATCACCACATTATAATCTTGAAATGAAAGAAAGTCACAATTTATGGTTGCTTCAAGACCCCCCCAGAATTCACAGAATCAACTGCAACAGAATTCACAGAATCAGGTCATGATTGCTTGTGCTTCAAGAGGCACCTGACATAACAACTAGTCGGCAAAAGCAGCTTAGGAGAGGCTGTGTTCCTCTGGCTGTTGTCTGATACAAACCTGTGCTTCATTTCCAGTCAGCAGCATTAGTCAGTCCAACCACTGATCAATGTCTGGGTTTTCTCTCTAGCAACTGATATAGCTATTTGGGACAGGCCACATGTTTAAGGAAGAGCAATCGCTTCATTTTCCCGGAGGAAAGACAACGCATGGAGGAAAAGTGTGCTGTGAACTCTCAGTGTCATCATAGCAACGGCTGTCTACAAACGGGATTCTCAGTCACAGGCAGTTGGATCAACTGGCCGTCGATTACATTCCGGTTTCTGTTTTACAGTGTAAATAAATGCAGTCTGTGTCGGTAAATCAGCTTGACGGTACAGAGCTCCAATGCAGCTGTTACAACCTTCTCCTTTGCAGTGAGAACAGCCATAGTCTTTGGAACTGTGGATTCCACAATAGATTGTTTTCCTACAGACTCTTTCCCCCGTCTTTTTCTGTTGTTGTGAGAGACAGTGTTAGATCCAGATCTAACGATACACATGATGATCAGAAGTACTGTTTGGTCAAAAAACACCCACAATTAGAAATGCAAGTAAAGTTTTGGTTTATTATGTCAGCTAGAGCAAAGGAGAACATCCTGAATGCAGTCGAGGTCTCCCAGTTTAATGTCACCCATTTGGTACCTATGCAGTTCAAGGAAGAAACAAAAGGACGGGTGGGTTGCAGGAAAGGACTTCATACACCATGAGTCAGGAGGTACCAGAATACAGGAGCCATAGATAACAAAACCCATGATGAACATAACGACTAAAGATCATTAGCACAGTAGCGGGATCATGTATTTGTGAACACAGGCTCCTCTCTCCTCAATCTGTCTCTAGCTAAAGTGGTGGCCATAGTCAATGAATGTCATTAAAGGCAGGACAGGCTTAGAGGCATTTGTTAGGACAGTGGTTCACATACCCAGGTCTGTAAAAAGTCACACTCATTGCATTGATTATTCCTTCAAAGAGCTGGAGTTATGCAATTACCCACCAACATCTGCTACGTAGCGGTTTTATTTCCCTCCTACGAATTTGACTCCAGCTTTTTAATGTTTTGAGCTGTCAGCTATTATAAACCCTTACATGACAGAAGGGGGGGGAAAGTATTTGATCCCCTGCTGATTTTGTATGTTTACCCAAGAAATAATCAATCTATAATTTTTATGTTAGGTTTATTTGAACAGTGAAAGACAGAATAAAAACAAAAAAATCCAGAAAACGAAAGCTGTTGGTACCAAATGTATAACATTAAACTGGGAAACACTGACTGCATTCAATATCTTCTCTTCTGCTCTAGCTGGCATGAATAAAGAGTTTGGAAGTCTGAAACCAGAACTTTCCTTACAGACTCCAAGGATCCCCTCAGTCACATGTTCTTCATAGACTCTGTGACTGGAGAAGTGTCGCTCACAGAGGACAGTGAGTCACAGGAGAAAATAAAATTAAAATGCAATGTTAAATATTGTTTTTACACAAGAAGATAATTTGCTGGTCTATAACACAACAGACTTGGTTGATTTGTTTACCTGGAACTTGTAATAGTACAACAGCAATAGTCTCAGTTCAACTTCAAGCCACATTTATGTCCTATTTTATTTAAACACACCTGAGTAAACAGAAATTAATTGATACAGAGATACAGTGGCCCCACTCTCCCCTAGCAGTCAGGGTCTCACTAGCGGTCAGAGGCCCTAAGCAACCACTTATGTCGCTTATGCCTAGAACCTACCCTGCAGGGATGTATACATTTTTCCTGTCACATAGAATAATACATATTTGTTTATTGTCAGTACCCACTAAGAAAAATGCAATTTATGATTGGGTTAGGAGTAAATATTGCAGTTAACTTTTAGCTTTAGGCATTATGGATTAGGTTAATGAATTGGATTAGGCGATAGGCCTTGGATAATTTTAAGAATGAAGTGAAGTTACTGAGATAAGGTTAGTGTAAGGTTTAAGGTTAGGATTTAATTCATGGTCAGGGGTTAGAAACGGAAAACAACTGGTTTTCTGATCAATATAAAGACAACCAAAAGAAATGTGTGTGTTTTTGAGTGTGTGATTCTTGCTCTCTTTGATTTTGCCTGCTTTTTTCCACCTCTGCAATAATGTTTCTTTAGCTGCAACTTGCCCTACCAGTCAATTTCATGTAAGACTCCTTCTCACGGTCGAAGTGTGTACTGTATTTGGCTGCCAGATGACTTTGCCAGATATATTCTGCAAGCTATTTACTTGATTTCAATGAAGTGACCATTAAGTACTGTTCCTCGGATGCAGATAGCTTTTTGGATCTTCCACTGCATTATCCGTTTTAAACTTTTTAATGATTTTATTATATTACTTCTAGCCATCTCACCAATACATCACAATAATGTATTGTCATTTTTATTGTATTTATGTTTATTTGTATTAGTTCGAATGAAATAGGGTGTTTTTACGGGAAAGTATATTGTTGCTACCAGGATGATGTACTTTAAACCATTTTCTTTGGTGGTCTGAGACTTTTGCACAGTGCTGTATGTTAGTGTGTAAGCATTCATATGAAAATCATTTCTGTGGCAACCTATGTGCATGCAGGTGCTGGACTTTGAGCGGGAAAGTGAGTACATTCTGGTTCTTAGTGCTCAGAACCCAGTGGCTCTTGTTCGAGGGAGGTATGGCCCAGCATCCACAGCAACTGTTTCCATCTATGTGGACGATATCAACGAGGGACCCATTCTGTCCCAGAGCCACTACGAGGTCACAGTCAGAGAGGGGGAGGAGCCAGGACGGGTTATCGCCACAATTCGGGGATACGACCCAGACTCACACCCGATCAGGTGAAACATAATTTACAGTTCGACATGCATTAGAATATTATCCCACTCTACTTTGTTTTAAAGTAATAACGGTTTGGGTTTTGTCAGATACTCGCTCAGAGGAGACACCAAGAGGTACTTTTCCATTGGGAAGTACTCAGGTGAGCTAAAGACTGTCCAGGCATTGGACAGAGAAGAAAACAGTACCTACACCATGGAGGTCATTGCTGAAGATGGAAGTAAGTTGGTTTTCTGAGAACAATGCATGTTTCCATATTTCTATACCTAAGTTCCGTTGCAACTTTGGCCTTCTGTTTGTGCATGTCAGAATAAATAAGACAAGGCAAAAGCAGCCCTTCATTTGTCCAGACCACCTGGTATTCCCTGCCTGTGTAATCAGGAGGGAGGGAGTCATGCGAAGCCACTGTGTGCCTAGCTGATGGCTATAGAGTGAGTAGACTGGGTGTGGTCTGTATGTTGGATGGAAATCTCCAATCCCCCCAAAGAAAAGCACGACTCAGAGGAGAACAGGAGAGAGACCTTCTGAGTCTCTGTAGGGTCTCTTCTTTGCACGCTACATCCATTCAATTATCTGCATCCCTCATCCCACTCCAGCACACCTTTACCTCCAAGTGCAGTGATCAAATCAATTCCTATTAAGACTAAAACATTCATGAAAGAATGGGGGTTCTGATTCACGTCTCAGGCCTGCACATGTAGTGGTGGAAAGGGATGGTGAACAACGAGAGACAAAATGGGTCTGATTGAGTACATTGTACGAGTACATTTGCAAAGTAGATGCGATATTGAGTTGGTTTTCAAAGAAATGAACATGTATCAGACACATTGAAGGAATGGGCTTTTTAGGTCAGAGAGACTGTTGCTTTTATGCCATCGTCCTTGTGCTTTCCAGAAACACTCAACTCTCCAGTCCAAAAGGATTGTTTTAACAGTCATTGAGTGGGAAATTTGAATTGAAAATGCACTTTTTTCCTCCCAGGGAACTCATCACTGTCCGCTTCCACCCTGGTGACAGTCCATATCCTGGATGTAAATGACAACAGTCCAGTGTTGGTGGGTGATTATTCCTGGAAATATCTGTGTACCCCTCGCTGGGAGGACCAGGCGTTGGTACTGGCGTCCCGAGACAGCGATGGTCCACAGCATGGAGGCAGGCTCAATTTCTCCCTCCGCAGTGATGCCACCGTTCACCGCAACTGGAAACTGACCCCCATCAACGGTAGGTTATTGACTCAATATTTTAAAGAACAGTTCAGAAATAGCTAAGGAAAGGGAATATTCAAGCGAGATATGGCATCGGCTTTTAACCAAAACTAGAGAGGTGAAAGAAGCTGCATGAGTGAGCTGCTTGTAAGCAATTACACTCAACAATCTTAACTACTCTGGGACAGAACAGAACATTTCTTGCTTTGCCGGCTTAGGAATTTGGTAAAGAAGCCTTTTGGGTAATGATCCGATATTTTAACCATGATGCTAGCTGAACTAAATAAACCATTTACTTAAAAGACCATCTGTCAACCAATACATTACCATAACAATACTATTGATGACAGTGGCTGTAGTAGGTGTTGGGACAGGGTGACTGAACAGGGTGACTGAACATGTCTGAGTTGGACCTAGAGAACATCCTTTGTAGAACGAGGTATCGAGTTGGTTGTGTGACGTCTGTATAAGACCCACCACCAGTCAGCTAAATTTCAGTCACGTTGCCAAATCTATTATGGTTGTCATAGTAACATTGGGTCTGACACTTTCACTGTAACTACACTTTTATATGGTGAAGTCACCAATGACAAAGTTCATTTGAAAATAGAAACCTGTACCTGTAATGACAAACTAGGGTGTTTATCGCCGGCATGTGACGAGAGAATAGGATGTAATTCAGGGATCCATGCAGGCCACATGTAGATTCTTAGGCACATGTGGATAAGAGAGAACGGCACTGGAAGAACATTGATAAATGGGAGTAAATTGCCCCCCCCCCCCATTTCATTTTGAGGCTGCCTGACTAGGCAGTGTCTGTAATAAGCCTAATGGCCCTCATCCTGTCGCTGCAGCAGTCTGTAATGTGTCAGGCTGATGCTATCAGACTTGTGGACTTGGCTTTGATGACATAGTTTCGCTATTGATTCAGTAAGTGTCAACCTTTTCATTTTTTTCTTTCTCGCCCATTCTATCTGACGCCTTAGTAATGAAAGTGATGGAGGCCGGCTGTAATTATGTTTCCTTTAATTTGTGTGAAATCACAGCTGGTGTCCGGGCTGAAATGCTGAGAGGCTAAAACTGTATTTCTTTGCCTGACAACACCAAACGCTCTGCAGCTATAAGACTGGTCCCTAATAACACCTGCTGCCGATGTCCCATGGCGCACCTCTTTGCTTCATTTCCAATGCTCTACGGACCATCGCCATCTTTCTTCCTTACCCCTCAGCACGAGGGAGACTAGAGAGAGTGACGTAGGTGTGACGCAGCCTAATGCCATGCCTACGTAACTCTTTCTTTGAGAGGCACAGTGTGCTGTGCTTTGTCCTGAGTGTTCCAGTATATTCTTCTGTTCCGGTCCACCACACAACAGACAGTCAGTCAATTCCAATTATAGATAAATACATGATTTTCATCTTAATTTTCCATTATTGCCGGGCAGTGATAAAACCAGACATTTTCAGAGTGATTGAAAAACAAATCTCACATGCCCCATTGTCGTCAGTAATGACGTCAAAGAAAAGTCGCATGAAGAACTGTTGAGAAGGCAGCAGCCCAAGGTCTCCTCTATTTTCTTCATGGACGCATGTCGGCTGCTTCCTTTACTAACAAGATTACATACATCGGACGTATTGCCTACAGTACAAGATGCCAAACTGTTAGGCTGTGTAATGGGTAGTACTTGTCACACCTGAGGACCGGCAGTGATGATAGTAGAAGGTAGAAGAAGATAACAATGTCCTTTGTGTTGGTCCAGCGGTGCGTCACAGTCTCTCCATCTCTTTTAGAGCGCAGGCACATGAAGGGGAGTTATGTCAGAGGCCAGCTAGGGGCTTTTGGACCCTAAGATAACAGCTAACAGCCTGATAGAAAACCCTTTGTTTACGAGAAGGGAGCCCCTGTCTGGATGCCATGCACCTCTGTATTTTGGAATAGTTGGCAGATTAGATAAAGTATCAGTAAATGTAAGCGGGGGCATTGGAGACCCCATGCCTCCGCCTACTAACCTCTGTTCCCCATTGGCCAGTGTGTTGTTAGTGACAGAGGATCTGGCTAACAACAGGGTCACTCAGACATACACTGTATGTGTATAATAAACAGACCTAGATTATTCCTCGTGTAGAGTAATGTTGATGTGGGCTTTTGACAACGCAAATGTACTGCTCTTATTTTCCAAATCCAAGTCAATCAGACTGCCTGTTATTTATATTTAGCTGTGAATGACCTTTCTAATATATTGGCCTGCATCCCGGACTATGATGAAACATGTATTTCAGTAATATTTTTCATCTGTAGAATTCCCCTTTAATGTTTACGTTGCAACCTCACACAAAACGGCCAATACACTTTTGAGTATGGTCAATCAAATTGGTCCTAAAAATATACAGAATTCTACAAAAAGTAATCAGAGGAATGATGCACATGTATTTCCAAAAACATGTCAAATTGATGGAGCCCAATAATATTTTACTGTGAAGGTTTATCATAGGCTCCTATCAACGTCTGTCTTTTCCCAGACACCCACACAAACCTGTCACTGAACACCCCATACCTGTCTCCAGACGTCTACACAGTTCCTTTCACCATCTCTGACAGCAGCTCACCTCCCAGGAGCACCTTTATAAACCTGCCAGGTAACCCACAGACACACACGCACACGTACGACAAGCCTATTTTTTTTCTTGCTTACAAAATGTGAAATCTTAAAGTCACTGACTTGACATTCCTACCTTTCAGTAGAGTATATATTTCTGTCAGCACTGCCATTGGTTCACTCAGGAAGCTGTGCTGTTATTACTTTAATGTGGATGAACAATATTGAACTACCAAAAGGCACGCTGTGTTTACAATAAATTTCACTTCTGGGCTTTCCTTTCTGGGCTGTCATTACCCTATTAGCACATCATTTTGAAAAGGCTGCTTTATTTTGCTTAGTGGGACTCTATAATGTATGTCCTCTGAAAATCAGGAGTTGGCCATCCATATACTGCGTCTGTGTTTATGTGTAGTCTTCTGGCCCTCCAACAACTTTCAATTTCTCCACAACTCATTCTGGGCAACTGCATCTGCTCTGTATAATTAAAAAAGAACATCTTATCCCAGTAGATATGTGTCCCTAGTTTGTTACCTTACGCCAGGCTGTAGGTTTAGAGCATATACACAAACACACTGGGTTTTGACTGACTGAGGACAGGATGGGCCACAGGTGCGTCTGCCCCCATCTCAGCCCGGTCTCAGCCTTCAACCAACTCCCAGCGGCAAACTGAACTGATTTAGGAAAACATTTAGGCCTTGAGGGCATGGAGATGTTCTCTCACTGTCAGCATGGTCTACTAGGGCTGCTGTAATGTGTTTTTGTGGGCGGAATATGTCTCTGCACGGTGGGAGTGGTGTTGACTGCATCTTAAATCACAGTGACGGTGTGCCCATGCAATGTGAGAGGAAACTGCAGGACCGCCGCTAAGCAGCTGCAAGGCATGCCAACCGTCCAGTCCACCATCGGCACCTTACTGGGAACCCTGGGGGTCATAGGTGAGAGGAACTGAAGTGACACATCTACAGTACTTCTACATTTTCAGACTTGGGGGTGTTTTGGTTTGTTAATGTTACTATTTAAAAAGTACAAATATAAATGAATTTTTTATAAATATTTTAAATTGACTTGTTATGGCCGTATTAAAGTGCTGCAGTTTAAATTACACATAATCATATTTCATAAAAACTGAAATATTAAATTGCATGTATTCATTTCATTTGAAGACACTGATTAGGTCCAGATAAGGTTTGGGTTGGTGTTTGGTAGCCTTGTTGCAAAATTAGGCTTGTTTAGGGATTTAGATAAATAGTAGTGCAAACCTATTAATGAAACAGTGACGCCTGACAACAATAAACTTAGTGTTTTATCAGAATATGTTAGGAGCAGTTAGGATGATAAATGTATTAGGTTATGACAATATTGAAAATGATTACAGATTTTCTGTATCCTGATTTTGTGTACAGGGCACACATCAAGCAAAATATATTATATTTTTTCCTCCAATTCCTTAAATTGTCAGCATCGTTACAAACATAAAGAATAACTCTGTAAAATATGGTGGGTATATAACAGGATATACCGTTGATCAGGGCTTCACCATTCTGGTCTTCCCACTGCCCCTTCCCTAATTTCTGTGGTTAGGACAGTGGCGTCGTTAGGCCTGGGCGTCCAGGGCTGTAGCCCCAGTTCTTTTATGAATAGCCCCGGATCTCAAATTGACCAAAAAACATAATAATAAAAAATTGCCCTGTTCTATTTATCTATAAGTCCGATCGCACATTATGACAATGTAGATGTGTAGGCCGCTAGCATGAACATCGCCATTTTCTGCATTTACATTCAAAACCCTGTACATTCTGTTCCCGGTGGGGCGGGTGGGTGGGTTAAGCCTCGAATGTATTGGGATCCTAGCGACGCCTCTGGGTTAGGGCAATGAGTAGACTGTAGTGGCCTCTCCCCTAATCAATATCTTGGTTATTTTAAAGTTATGGCTATAAAGGACTAGGTGTTGTGTGGTCTAAATTTAGTTTAGTTGTTTAACTGCCATTTGCTAAAAGTCAAACTCTTCCCACAGACAAACTAATTTTAGCCTCTGAAGCATCTGCATTCACCTAATGTTGTTATCATTAGAAATACACTTGTGACTCATGCAAAGAGAACTGCAGATATTGAAAATCTATACACCTCAGGTTCAGTATTTTCATTTTGCGGTCTTAAAATCGGCAGAATAAATCAGAGACATTTTTACTCCAAACAAATTTACTGAATTAAGAAAATGTAAACATAAAAGATTATTGTATGCCGCCCTAACGCCTGATGTCCACCAGATACAGCTCACTGTGTATGCATTTATGAAAGCTGTATAGAACATTTTACTATTCAGCTGCGTAAGCAGAAGAGTGAATGTCTCTTACTGAGTGAACAACTGACTGACTCTTGTTAAATAGCATAGTGGTTAGAGAAGCGGATCTGTAAACTAATTCCTCTTACTGTACGTCAACATTTAGAGTACGTTATTTTTATCGGATTTCCTGTATGTGTTTCTTGGTACTTGATGCGCATGTGCTTTCATAAGGTATACGGATGGAAGCAGGAAGGAGATTATTTTTGCAGCCTCTAGAGAACCTGCTCTATAAGACCAAAGTTCCTAAGGTTTATTGCCACCGGGACATCAACTCCAAAAATGCTGCCTGGAGCAGGATTGCTACTACAGTTTGCTACTACTTCAGTTGAATGAGATAGCCTGCTATAATTGTGGATAACAGGTGCTGAATAGAGCCTATTAGAGGTTGGTGCCTGACATTAAAGGCCCAATTCAGTCAGGAAGATGATATTACTGTTTGGTTAAAGATTTCCACACATTGAGGTAAAAGACATAATAAAAATGGTAGTGCTTTTTGTGTCATCTTTTAAAAAATATATGTTTATGCGATTGTAGTTGACAAGTGGCCAAGGGGGAGGGCTCTAGACCCATTTCCTATCAGCCAGCCAGGGCTGTGCCTCAACTCAATAAAGCATTAATGGGGCAAAGGGAACAATGGACTGCATAAAGAATAAATGTTAGTGTTTTCATTAAATAAACAGACGTAACGGTTAATACACTTACAGTAAAGATTCAACAATATTTTTTAAATCTTCAAAGAGATAGCAACCAAGTGAAAATGGCAAAGTGAAAGCAAAATGTAATTCCCTTAGGATCTCTTAGGTTCCCTTAAGATAGTTTATGTCATGGCATTTTTCAGTATTCTGGTCCTAATTTCACCTTTTTCATTTATTTCAGGAATTATTCTTATTGTGGTCTTTTTAAGGCTGTCCTACCAGAACCCCAAACCACCGAGTAAAACCAACCAGGAGAGAGAGCCACTCAGAATCTCTTTGTGAGTGTCCAGTCTGCATTATGTTTCTGACTGTGCCCTTACTAACAGGGCAATGATAGTAGACCAAAGATATATTGACGATGTTTGTTCAGTACTGTTTTTAGTATTTTCCTATTAGGTTGTTATTGAATTGCGGTGGCATTTGGTTATTTCAATCTGGGGAAAACTTTACATGATTTAAAGAAATGTGGGTAAATCTTCCATTCTAAAACTAATATGACAGCTTAATAACAATGAATAGTGTTTACCATGATAGTAATATTGTAGCATCATTATGACAGATTACACCAATTATGTTTACACCAATGTGACAATATAGGTATAGTTGTGCTCAAAAGGTTTCATACCCTGTGAGAATTGGTAATATATGTACAATTTCAAAAAACAAAACACAAGTGTGCAGGCAAAACACATATTTTATTTCTTATGGAATTCACTTTCAACTGTAGGTCATTACAGAATGGCACAATCATAACACAAAACATGGCAACAAAGAAAAAAGTGTCTGCATACCCTTAGATCTTAATACTGTGTAATATCCCCTTAAACATCAATGACAGCTTGCAGTCTTTTGTAATAGATGTCTATGAGACCCCGATTTCGTGCAGGTGGTATGGCTGCCCATTAGGCTTGGAAAAATCCCTTCAGGTCATGCAAAGTCTTTGGTCGCCTTGCATGAACTGTACGTTTGAGATCTCCCCAGAGTGGCTCGATGATATTAGGTCAGGAGACTGTGATGGCTACTCCAGAACCTTCACCCTTTTCTGCTGTAACCACTGGAGGGTCAACCCTTGTGCTGAGGGTCATTGTTGTGCTGGACAGTCCAAGAGCGTCCCATGTGCAGCTTTCATGCAGTAGAACGCAAATTGTCTGCCAGTATTTTCTGAAAACATGCTGCATTCTTCTTGCCATACATTTTTATAAGATTCCCCATGCTTTTAGAGCTCACACACACCAAAAATGTCAGTGAGCCACCAACATGTTTCATAGTGGGGATGATATTCTGTTCACTTTTGGCTTTGTTGACCCCTGTCCAAACATAGAACTTATGATTGTGACCACAAAACTCGTCACTCCGAAAACTATTTTGGTCTCGTCTCTCCAAAGCGCAGTAAAGGCTTCTTTCTGGCAACTCGGCCCTTAATCAGTGCCATTTGGGTGATTTCTGTTTTAATTAAGATTTAAAAATGAGCCAAACAACTATATGATAATAAATGGCTTCATATGATCACTATCCTTAAATGAGAGAGTTTATTGGCATGATCAGTCATATTTTTTAAATTTCTGCCAGGGTATGCAAACTTATGAGCACAACAGTACAGACTTAAATGCCATACACTCACATATTAGGTTGTTAAAAATTGCTAACTTAAGTAATATAATTAGGATTCTTTCTCCAACCCATCTCCAATCTATCTTTAAAAAAAATATGTTGAAATATGTTATTTGTAAATCTAATGGTAAATGGTCTAGTTTACATATTTGCATCTTTTTATACATTGAGTCATAAATGCTTGTTGTATGCAAAATATCTTAGCAAATATTTGTGCCACACAAAAATAACCATGGTATATGTACATGCATCTGTTTTTAATAATCGAGATTTGATTATATTATTATTGGGGCTCAGTCAAAGGTGCATATATATATATATATATATATAGTTACTCAAATTGCTTTGCATAGTAGGAGTAGCCCCCATTTGGGTAATGCACATCAACCAGTTTGCATCACAGTTGGCTAAGTGAAGATTAAGATATGGCAATTTGAAAAAGGGGGGAGGTAGCCAGGATGGGAATATGGCCAAACTGGAAGACTTAGCCAGGGCACTGCTGTTAATACGTCTACTCTAAGGATAAATGCCATCAAATTTTTTATGTCACATCCGAAAGATAGCACCATGTTACCTTCACAGCCCTGCCCTGGGCCGTTAGGAATAATAGCGGGGAAGATAGACCCTTAACGTTCCTCCAACGCATCTGGTCTCCTATCGAAGGGTCAACCTGGACCAACCCTGCTTAGTTTCAAAAGTGGGATTAAGGGGCCCTGTGCTGCTTGCCATAAAAAGGAATTCATCTGTTTTATATTGATATACTGCTGAAACACGTACAGCTCTGGAAGAAAAATAAGAGACCACTGCACCTCTTTCTTTTCATTCCAATAATGTTGAAAAAGAAAGTTTTGTGTAAGGAACAGAAGCGTTCATTTGCAGTGGTCTCTTAATTTTAACCCTTCTGTTCCTCACTCAAAACCTTACTTTTCAACTTTTTTGGAAAGGAAAGAAAAAGGTGCAGTGGTCTCTTAATTTATTTCCAGAGCTGTATAATATGCTAGTATTTGTCTGTTTCAACAGCCACACTCAATGGCCACAGATACAAATGCCAGCACAATTCAATAATGACCCTAGTTGTAGACATTTGACATTCATTACCGACACCATATGCAAGAGTTGTTAAGTTTTAGTAACACTATAGTGTCTGACACCATCATTTATTTTCCTCACAGTTAGTCTTATCAGTAATTAAGTTAGCATCTTATTGTTAAGAGATGTTACATTATCTTGTTATTTATTCATTTTCATCATGTATCTTTTTTTTGTTATTTTAAACATTGATTTGTAATTATGTTTTAGAATAATGAGTAGCTATTTCTTGTTTTACGATGACTTCAAACTTTGTAATTCAAATGCATGATGACAAATTTCACACCATATCTTTCCAGTGATTATATTTCAAATTCTAATAAACCTTTTAAAAGAGAAGCCTGCTGTTCATTCACAAAGCTTTTTAGGAGTATATATATATATATACATATATTGTGAACCACCATTGGCCCTTTATTAGGTGGCTCAGTATGATGTGTGGGCAATAGGAATATTTAAACACAGCTGAGTGAGCCCAACAGCCTTCCCTGATGAACAGTTATTTGTCAGATCCAATTATGAGATACGATCTGGACTGGGAGTTTCACAAAAAGAGCTTCGTCATAATTTTCACAACTTCAGTTTGTTATTTCAACCTCGTGGTGGGATAGTATCTTCAAACAAAGAGGATTTCAACCTATCCCTAACCGTTTAGGAACCTGTATAGAAATACATGATTAATCATTAAGCAACCTGTACATCTTTAATAATGCTATGAATGAAAATTGGTTGTACAATGTAATAGGGCCACAACAATTTTTGAGAGCTGTCTTAATCATACTTAGCAAATTTACAGCATGATGACACCTAAATGATCTGAAAAGTGGACTTGGCTTTATAGATACCCCAGGGATGCCATGAGCAGTGATAGAATGGAATGTCCACAGAATGATACCCAGTGGCGACCGACAGCCAATTGGATTCATTATGCTTTTCTTCTGGCACATTTTTGTTTTAATCAATAAGTCTTAGCGTGTAGGCACGTCATGCCCTGTTATGCATCTAGTTGATGGAGGCAATAGCTATTCATGTATCCATCCATGCTCAGATTAGCAGAAGGGCTAGCCATGTAATCTCCCATGCAGGTTTAATGGGCCGTGATGCATCAAAGGAGGGGTTCACATTCACAGGCCATTCACTCATCCATGTTCCACAATACTCTGCAGGAGTGCACTAGGCTATCCAAGGAAAACACAATAACAACAGGAAACATTAGGGCATCTAAAAATAACATACGGTATCATTTGAATACTGTGTACTATATATAGAACACGCAGGCAGGATGCTCCCCAGTGTTGTCTTCCAAAACTAACCCACAAACTGGCCTTCATGTGCGTCTAATCATAAACAGGGGAATAACACTGCTATTGGAATGAATACCCATGTGACCAAGCTAAAAAGAAAAGTATATGCCTACGTATTTCAAAAACAAATAACTGGAAAAGCCCTACAGAATAGGCCCAAAGGGCTTGCATTTGACATAGGGTCATGCATGAGCACGGCAGTCAGGGAAGGTCGCTCTATATTTAGCCTCGCTGTGCTCATAATCTGTCTCTGTGGACCAGTGTGGTTCAGCTGGCTCTATGGGGCAGGGACCTGTATAAAGGAGACATTTTTGACTGTCCCGCCAACTGGCCCGAGGAAAATGAGAGATAATTCACCACATGTGAATGTTCTCTGGATATTGGTTGCATCCTGTACAGTTTCCATTGCCAGGTCACTCAACATTATAGCATGTTGTCAGTCCATTTTAAAAAGTCACTTTGTGCTCAGTGAGCAATTATACCTTGCCCAAACGTAATGTGCTCGTCTGTAACGGGGGTCATTTATATCTCATCAGTGCAATAATGTCATGAATTTGGGGATCATCAAAGTTAACAGTTACAGAACTTAAAAGCGTTCATGTGTTTTGCTAGGAATTCCTGGGTGTACCTCTTGCTTGGTTTTGGGATTCGGGCAGGGGATTTGATCAAAAATGGGGGAAGGTGTAAGAACTTCCACTGGGGAGGGGGGCGGCAGGTTTTCTTAATTTAATCTATTCCATCTTTCCCATGCCTCTTTTATGGTACTTCGCAATATTAGAGTTATATTGGAAGAATCTGAGCTCTGTTTGGTAGCAAAAAACTATTTGGGATGGGTGAAAAAGTAATCCATCTAAAAGGCATTATCTTGCGATCTACTAGGCTCTGTGTTTTTCTTCAAAGCCTCTAGTCTTTTGGGATTATGCACTATTTCAGATTAAATTAAACAATATTTTTGTCTAAAACAGACAAAATACACATGGTCAACACAAACTAGTGAAGGCAGTAATGATAACTAACATACTAACATGTCTATATATATACAATCTTAGTTGAATTATTAATGAAGAATAGGTTATTTTTAAGGACACGTAACATAACGTAAGTGCACTATTTATGGTGCTTTGGTTCTGAACTACCACATTTATGCATATGTAGTCAAGTAGAAAATATCTGGATTTATTTCAGAATGGATGCATCTTTTTGATTTATAGTGACTTGTACTTTACATAGCTTAGAACTTTGCAAAGGAAGGAGGTTGCTTGTTTTGCAGAGCAGAAGATCACAGGTGGACTGTCGGTGGAAGAAGCTTTTCTGTTAGCAGCAGCACGTTGAAGTCAATTTCATGAGCTACACCTACTTTATAAGTTCTGCTATGGTCATAATGTATATTTAGATGTGTAAATACCAAAATACAAAACGAGTGCCAAAAGGAAATAATTTTGTACTTTGAGGAGGGTGCAGAATTATTTTGATTGATTTCTATAGATTGACCAGCCCCCCTCCCATAATGAATACTGAAGTGTCCCTAAAGTGCATATTAATGGTCTGCTGCCCTGTTCCCTTGGAAAGGATGCAAATTATCTTAAAGTGATGCCATGCCAGCCTTGGCAGCATGAAAACTAGTAAGGTACACACCTGAATGGAATTCACCATCATCGCCACCATCTATTTATAAGCCCATACAATCTCCACAAAAGAGAAGACCATTTTGCTGCCTTGATTATTTTAATAGGGCTCTGGCCACTTAGCCACTCTCCACTTTCCTCCACTACTGAGAACAGGCAAGATATCAAAAGTCGGCTGAAGGTTACAAGACAGCGTTGTAAAAGCTACCCTCTCGCTACCAGGAACATTTTGATTGAACTGATCTGATGTATTTTTAATCATATCAAGTACATCTCCTGTGGGTTTTGGGAAAGGGACAAGCTTGAAATCCAATTCTGGGTTTGTGATTTGGATCTGCTCAGTGAAACACAGATGAGGTCTGAAGAAAACAATGACTCTCCTTCAAGTGTTTGTCTCAGTACACCAGTAGTTTCTTTCTTTTTCAGGACATTCCAAATTTTCTTTCTTTTCTCAGCTTGACAAGGGCTTGCTTTTCTCCCATAGACAGCTCTCTGGTCTTATTGTTGGTTTATCCTCTTTAACAAGAAATGCATGGAAACCTAAACTAGTATTGCAAAGCTATTTAATGTTTGAACATACATCCTAAAAGGCAACACCTGGGCAACAAGAAACATCTGTCAATCACATGTTCCAATACTTTTGCTCACTTGAAAAATAGTTGGGTTCAAACAAAGGGTGGTATGTCCTAAGTTGTTTAACACATCTAGATGTGAATGCCAGGAAATGAAAGCAGATATTCTGAACTCTTGTCTCATACTCATCTTTTGATCTTAAACCCAAATGTCTTAATTGACCATCAAAAACAAAGGGATGTCCCTTGCCGTTCCAATACTTTTGGAAGGGACTGTACATTCTTCTAATGACCTCATCCTATCTGATATGAAAAAACTGACAGGAAACAGTTCCTTAGGCATTGATTTGCATTTAAATGAACCCCCATGCTTCAACTTGCTTCTAATGGCAACTGTTGTTGTGCTGCATGGAACTATGTTGTTTAGCTGTGACCAGCTGCCCCTCATGATGTCATAGCATAGTCTTTCCAGAAACAGAAAGGCATGGTTTGGCTCAAATACACTCCCATTTGGTGTAAAAAACTGGGCCTGTCTAAGAGGTCTGACACTGACATGGGAGGGAAATATTTCAGAAACTCTGTCACTTCACTGGCTGTACTGTTTGGCGTTAATCCTGTGTTATAGCTATAACCTCATGAAACAACAAACCATTCTCAGCATACATGTCTAACAGATGGTAGACTAAAACCCTTAATATCTGAAGTGCTATTGAAAATGACAGGCAATATGTATAATAAATTAATTATATATTATGTACAACAATTTCACCAGCGCATTTTCCTGTTATTTTCCATGTGTTTTGTGATACAAAACACATGTATTTTTACATTTATTGTATATTATAGTAATTTAACAGAAGCTTTTATCTAGTGTGAATAACATAATGATTAAGCACCTTCCCTGGAAGGTAACAACAACACCTTTAAATTTTAACCTCCAAGGCCAGGTTTTGCCAAGTACAGAGCTATGTCAGTAAGCAGATAATGGAAAGGTTCTCTTCAGTCCAATCTCAGACAATGTTTTCTACGCAACCGTTTAAGTCCGTTGAAAAGAAAAGTACGTTCTTGCCTATTAGACTGCTGAACAACACTTAGTCTGTAAGAAGTCTGAAGCCTTCAGATTGATTTGGCACAGTGCACAGTAGAACAGTAGTTCTGCTTGTTACTGTATGTGAGCAGCATGTAAGGCTGTGTCACCCATACCATCTGTCTGGGAGATGGAAATGGTGGAGCGGTGGACGACATGTGAGTACTGCTCATCAATCATTTGGACATTGAAGCCTTGAGACTTAAGACATACTACACGATAATTCACAGAGAGCCGCACAGACGTCTAAATACATAGAGCAGCTAATGGGCCCTGCATCTTCCCCATCAAAGTAGTGTTCCAGGCGTGGGTAATAGAATAGACCTTTGTGTAACTGCATTAGGGAAGTAAGTATTGGCTGTGCTGTGAGAATGCTGCTGCTTGGCTTTGCTAATGCAATTAGCTGAGCTTTTATATGTGGAGCAGCACTCCGTTTTACCAAGTGGGCCAAATAGTAGAACATAACCAAAGCCACCAATAGGCCACAACAGTATGGAGCAGTAAACCAATTTACCATCCCTGGCTGGGTTTGTGTTCTGCCGGTGCATCTCTGTAGGCGGATCTGGCTTCACCTCTTTTTTCTACTAAAATATTCAGTTCTGTTTGTGAATTTGAAAGTGCTGACACATCACCAGCCCCATCCCAAAGCAGTGTCGGGGTGATTGCCCCTTTAAAGTACTGTTAATACTGTAAATAGTACTGTTTGCGATTCATTGATCTATATTTTGTTATTTAGCAGATGTTTTATACAAACCAAGTTTTTGGTTTGTCAGATTCAACATTTACTTAGAACATTTATTCATGTAAATAAATATGTACTGTATAATTAGCCTTTTGCTCAATGTTAAGAGGAGAGTATTTGAGGGAAATAGTATATGATATTTCAAAAGGGTCAATGAGTCAAGCACCTTCCTCTGGGAACAGTGCTCTGAAGGCATACTTTGTAACCAATCATGAAAGTCCTCTGGGAGGACCTACCTACCATTACTATATAGATTTGCCTACTCACCCAAACTTTAGCTTTACACTTCACTACATTCTTTATTCTGAGACTATATTCATTGTTGAAGTTGTTGTGATGAAAAGTAAGGGAAGTTGTATTCTGGATCAATACATTGGTTATTGGGACTATGAGAGTTAGATGAATATAATTTTTCATTTTTGTGGGTGTGGTGTTGCATTTGTCTGGAGCAACGAGTTTGGGTAGCTAAGCAACATACATAGTTGCAAATAAGTCAATTACATTGTGATCACTGCATCTAGAACCATATTGTTTGTGCTGTTCTGGTTATTTAGTGTTTCATTAATCACAAGTAATCACAAAAATTTCAAGAAATGTGGTGTGACAAAACCTATGTGGCAAATACATGGGATTCTAATTAAGCTATCAATGGTTGTTTTGGGGGTGAAAGGTAAGGTAATTACCTTATAGGTGACAAAACCTTTCCCAACTTGCACCACAATTTGAATTGATTACTTGAATGCTTTACTTTTAAATATTATCTGCAATCCAGAAAGTTTGAGTTTGAGTTAAGTATTGATTAACGCAATATTTTGTTTAATAATAAAACAAAAAATCAACACTTTACTGCACTTATACATCTGATAGACGGTAAACCACAAATCTGTGATTGTTTTCCCATTAGAATTTCATTGTGGCTATACCTGATGAAATGCAGTAAAAGTAGTGACAACTCCTTGGAAAGTAGTTGAGTCAGGAATATATAGTGCGCAATTCAACTGATCATCGATACAACCAAAATTCAAACCAATTATCCTTATTGATTTGGCGTGGTATGCCAAGCTATATAAAGCAGAAAATAATGATTGTAGAGTTTTTGGGATGTAATATGCCATCCCTCTGTTCCTATGGTAACAGAACGGTCTAGCCTTCACCACAAAAAGGCAAGCAGTCGGTACAATCTGTCAGGAAAAAAAGCAGCATGCTGCGAGAACACAACCCACACGTGACTGTTCAATATCACTCAGAACATACTCCACTGTAACCATCATAACACTCATTACTATTTTTCTCCAATTCTAAATCACCACGGTCATTTCTGGGTGCCTACATTCTAAAATTTTATTTCAATCTAACCGCATACCAATATCACAATTACTTTTCTGTCACTTCTCGTCCATTGTTGCACACAACAAAACAAGGCACAGCACATCAATTGATTTAAAGCACTAGAAACACCCGGAACAGTCATTTACAGCCTACACAAACCGCCTACACAGCCCCCTCTTTCCTATACCCCCACGCAGGCTCCGCACTCACACAAACTCCAGAGCTGTGCACTTTCACACACTAAGTCAGCCTACACAGTCACATCTCCTTTCAAGGCTTACAGCCTTCTCAGCTCAGACCAGTCACAATACAGCACAGAGCAACAGTTGCTCTCGTTATCCACAAACAGCCTCCCACTCTTCCCAGCACCTCCAACCCAGAGTGTGACAGTCCCTCTGGGTCACAGTGGCATCGGCATGCAGTAGTATCCCACATTGTCTGAGTCCGTGCAGCGTGTGTTGGAGTGCCAATGTGGAGGGTCACCGGCAGAAGAAGCCCTGTGAGATGTGTGGGCTCCGTCTCTGTGTGGGAGATTTTACTCAAATAGCAAGGCTAGCCTGTGAGATGTTTCACCTTGTAAATGGAAATTCTTGTTTTAAAGGCTTCAAATGTATAATGTGTCTGGTCTTTGCTATGTAGGCAGTCAACATACACCATAAACATCAGTAGGCTTGGTTATATGAATACAATGACACTTGATTTTATAATGGGATCTACAATAGATTGGGGTCAAATTAAAACTAAGGCACCTGTGATCGGTCATGTTTGTTTTTTAAATTGGTGAAATTAAAGATAAATCATTACAAAACTGTCTTAAGGCAATTGGAGGCAAAATTGGTGGAGACAGTTTTTTTTAGAGAGAACTTAGTTGCACTGTTTTGTTATAGCAAATGCAGATGTTAAACAAAGTTTTTCCATTCACACAAGCCCTTTCTGTAAACGAATCGCCCCCTCTTTCCAGGGAGTGAGTCGACCGGATACAATTTCATTTTCATTTGAAACCCTCAAGCTTCCCAGTACCTCCCACAGTGAGGGGAGTATCAGTGGTTTATATCACACAGCATTGTCCTAGGAACAGAGGAACAGATAGCTTCATTAAAAGTTGATATCGGCAGTTGTGGCAGCTGCCACTGCTCAAATCTCCTGCAAATCTCCATCTCGGCTGACCCAATTGAGCTACACCAGTACCAGAGTCAACATCCCAAAAAGTATATGCTCACATGCACACGCAGGGCTAAGCACACACATTCACAGATGACGTGGATATACTGTAAATGTTTTTTGAGGGCTTTTTAAACAATTGAAGAGCAAATGATTAATAATAACAAAAAAACAAATAGGCAAAACAGGCTCAGAGAAGTACACAGTATCTAGAATCAAAGTTGCTTTTTTTAAAGACCTGTAACATAGAAGTACAAGAATCCCATGTAAGTATAAGAATCGTTTCATGTAAAGTTATAGGTAGGGCTAAAAAAGACCATAATCTGGACCTAAGTCGGCCTGGCACTTCTGGATCTGATCATAAGGTGTTAACAATGGCAAGATAACTCCAACTGGCAGCTTTAGTGTGTTAGCTTGGCCTACTGAATCTTTCAGGATTAACTAATCATCAACGCCTGCTTTGGCATGGGTTTCTCCTAGGTATTCCAACACCTCCACCTCCTGTCATTCTGGCTGTGGCTGGGCTTTGCCCCTACACCCCCAAGTCACTTGATTGCCCTGTCTTTGCTATGGGTTTGAAGCACCAGTGCAACATGTCAAGTTGACCCTGTGGCATTAAGGAACAGAGCCGTTAAGTCCAGTCCTTGGAGTTTCCACTGTCTCAGGCCTGAATTGGCAGGTGTTTTCCCGCACAGCCATAGAGCCACCAAATGGCCTGCTGCTGCCTTATCAAGCAAGTACCCTGGAAACTTGGAGAGGGACTATACTTCGCTGGCCTCTGGGAAACAGACCTGTCAAGGCTCATGTGTGAGTGCAGTCGTTGTTGCCAGGCCTGGGTGTTCGGAAGGCTTCCCTTGTTTTAACGACAGAGCTGGAAGCGTTCTGACGGGAAGTTTCTCGCTTAACCTGTTTGACCTAAAGTTCGAGCTTGTGTTATGTTGTATAGTTTCTTATGAAGGACCTCTTGATTAGTGACTAAAGAGGATTATTTTATATTATTTTATAACTCTCAAATTGCATTAGGCCAAAATAGTTTGGATAATTCTCACAATTCTTTCTTCCATATTTACACAATGCTCTTCAAACCAGGAAGTTACGTGTAAAGAATTAGTCATTACCTAGAATAGCTTTGCAGGCACCTAGCTGCCTGAGGGAGTCACTTTAATGCAAAAAGGCCGGGAGAAGCACTTGTCACCAAGCGGCATAATCAAGTCTAGAAACTATAAGAGCCCTGCACCACTTCCTAAGCATATTTAATTTAGCATACAGTAACCTGAATAAATACATTAATTGCATACTGTTTACTGTATTACAGTACCAGTAAAAATGTGTACACACTTATAATGTTCACTTGGTGAACATTATCAGGTCACCCACAATTTTGGGGTTGAATGTTAGAGACTATATCCAGGGGTGTAGAATTAAAAGGGGGACAGGGGGTCATGACTGGTCACTTACAGGCAGGTAAATGTGAACCCCTTGGAAAAGAGTGAAAATCCTGGGATCCATTGACCCTGACCCCCCAATAAGAACTACAAACATTTGCTGTTGACTATACCAATCAAATAGTCTATATATAGTGGGATTTGGGTAGTCATCATTGCATGGTAAATCCCCCAAGAATTGACAGCCTTCTTTTGAAATGTCAAGTATGACATTTTCTTTTTTTGCACTGTCAGTCATGACTTTACGACAGAGTGGATAATCTCTCATCAATGGACGACCCTATAAATGGTAAATGGAAAGAATTGGAGGATAACCATCATCATTGCTGCTGCTGCAGCTGGCGGTATTACTGTAAGACGGCCGGCTAGATGGTGCTTTCCAGCAAACAGGGCCGAAAGACATGTGACCTATTGAACAGTGACTGGGAAGCTTGCAAGTGGTGCTGTCAACAGCAGGACATAAATAAAGCTAAAGATAGGGTGAAATGGCTGGGGCTGCTGGTCGGACCCAGCTTTTTATAGATACACTTTGATTTATAAAAGGCCACAGGGACTATTTCAGACCCTGGAAACTTTCTAATGGTCTCTGGGTGTGTGATTGACCTCTCCAGGTCTAAACGTGGTGGGTTCGTGGAGATAACAGATGCGCAGCGAGTGAGGGGCTGACCCTAACCATGTTGGTTGGAGTCTAAACATTGTTGGTCACCCGTTTGATGACTGACTTACACCCAGGGGCAGGCCACTGTTTAAGGCAGGGGGGGCGGTAAACTCTCAAAGGGTGATACATTTCAGGCTAACTGCGGTTTTATGCAGCCCTGTTAAGCACGTTGGTTAGCGGTATTGCCAAGTTCAGAGGTTAATATGTTGGCCTGCTCATGCTGTAGAACAAAGGCCATGGCCAAGGTAAATCGTCTAACACTCCACTGTAGGTTAGAATTTCTTTGGATGGTATTTGAGGTAACTGATTATGTTCTTCGTGATGAAAGAGGGAGATGCACACAAAAAGATAGTAAGAAGACCGTTACTCAGATATCTTGATATTTCACTCTGGGAAGGGAAGTCCCCTTTCCCACATCAACCCCGTGAGCCTTCCATCTCTCTGGTTTGGAGTCAATGTATCTTAGCAATACTACGGAAGCAAATCAGATCGACATGCACAAAATCATACCATCAGATAATAATGCACTGAATCACACAGTCAGACTACTACGCACTGAATCAAACTGTCAGATAACCATGCACTGAGTAAAACCATCCAATTAACATGCACTGAATCAAACCATCAAATTACCAGGCACTGAATCAAGTCACCAGATTAAAATGCACTGAATCAGACCATCAAATTAACATGCACTAAATCAGACCACTATGTTACCATGCACTAAATCAGACCACTATGTTACCATGCACTAAATCAGAACACTATATTACCATGCACTAAATCAGAACATTATGTTACCATGCACTAAATCAGACCACTATGTTACCATGGACTAAATCAGACCACTATGTTACCATGCACCAAATTAGACCACTATATTATCAAGCATTAAATCAGACCGCTATGTTACCATGCCCTAAATCAGACCACTAATATTACCATGGACTAAATCAGACCACTATGTTACCATGCATTACATCAGACCACTGTGTTACCATTCACTAAATCAGACCACTATGTTACCATGCACTAAATAAGACCTGAATCAGTATTTTGGGGGTCTCACTCCATCTCCAGGGGTTCTGTGGTTCCCTGAAGGTTGTATGTATAGTTGCTGGCAGAGTGCACAAACCACTTCACCTCTGGTTACTGAATGGTCAAGGTAAATAAACGTACATAATTATGTAATACATGTGACCAATATGCCCGTGATGGTTCAGGGACAGGCATAAATGTATGTCGTGTATTAAACCGTTTTACAGTTAAAAAATGTTTGGTTAACAATAGTCCACAAATCTCCCTGTGAGGGTTTTATGGCTGCTGACAGGGCCGGTATTACAGTCCTTGACCTTCAGTGGAGGTTATGCGATGAAGGTACTGACAGTGTGCTTTACATTGCTTCGTGTGTAAGGGTTTCGTGATAGTATGATCACCTGACTGCAATGTCCAATTAGGACATCCTGGTGGTGACAGATCTGTGGTGAAGCGTCTATGGGCCAGTTCAAGGTTAGAAGATGAGAGATCAGTTCCACATGGAGTCAGTGGAGCCGAAAACTGGCCTAGAGAAACCATATGCCGTAAACCGCGCATGAACATCTACAAACTGCTAAATAAAGATACAAACACAGTAAAACACGTGTTGCAAGTCTATTGAGAGGCAGGCGTGTGTTATTTTGGGAAGACATCGTTAATTTTCTGGCGGGTGACAACGATGGGTCGCTTGTAAGTGTGGAGATACGAGAAGGCTTGTGTTGTGTTGTTTGTAGCCATGGTAACTCCAACATGTGAACTCATGCTGAACAGATAGAGTTAGTATCATTGCCTAGAGCTGTCTTCCAGGCATGACACATTGAGTAACAAAAGGTGATTTAGGACTCTTGGGAATTTACGCTTTATCCACTTTGATTATAGTTTCCACTTGGCTAATATGAAAATTAAATCAGATCAAAATATAAATGTCATCAGTGTAGTAATTCCTGTGGTGATTAAATCATTTGGATAATAGTGTGTGGTCATTCTGTAAACCAACTCCATGAAAACACAAAACAAGTAATCTGCAGTTAAGAGTGAAAAAGGAAGTGTTAAGAATTAAACTATAATTAATATGCAACAGCAAAGCAAAAGCTAAATTATTTAATCAGAACATATGTTACTGTATAACACCAGTGTTACCAAAAAAAGAATTAATAACCAACTTCAGGTAAAGTTTGACCTAAATGCTTGATAGAAAGACAATCTGGTAGTGTGCTCAAGAACAAAAACACAAGGTAATGTCCTACGCACAAATAGTAAATATTCAAGGATGGGCGAATACTTCTATGGCTGCTGAAATGTTGCTGTGTCAGAGAAACATCAGTAGAAATAACAGACATCCTGATGCCAAAAGTATATCTGACAGGATCTATTTTAGAATCCAAATGCAGTTTCAATTACACACCACATTGATTGTTCACTAAATGATGTGCTTGCTCAGGTATCCTCAGGCTTAAGAAAGTTCATTGGTTGCTATTTTAGGAAGGTTATTTCAGAAAGTATATTAAATATACTCCACACCACTGGTTTCATTCATTATTAATTTATTTGCAAACAGAATGTTTCCATAGATGTTCCTACAGGACAGGTGACAAGTGCGAACGGTTATAAATACTGATACTACTGTAAATCAGAATTCTTCCTAGCAACAAAATACCTGAGCTTCATGTAACATCTAATACAGCCAGATAATCCGTACTGACCTGGATCAACTCATGAGTTCTTCTGAAATAAACCCTATATATCATTGTAAACCATGTCAATGTATTTAATGTATTTAATGTACATTCTAAACCTTAATCGCAGTCCATAGCATTTTTACAGCTGTTACAGTTTGCAACACTCATGGGTGGCATATAACATGTTTATGCATTGTAATCTCAGGTCAAATCTGATCTTTTAGTATTAATGTTGAATGCTGAGTTTAAATAAGCAGCCAAATTCTGATGTTTAACAATTTGGTTTTTTGATTTGGTCAGATGAGTTCTGGTGGAGAATGGATGAAAAAAAGAATGGATGTGATTGGTGAAAAGAATCAGATTTGTGACGTGTGCTATAAATGCAGCCTTCTAGGCAGGGCCGGCTTCAGGCATAAGCTACATAAGCGGTCGTTTAGGGCCCCCGACCAATAGGGGGCCTTTGACTGCTAAGAAGCCCCCAACCACTAGGGAAGAGGTGACCCTGAAAAGATTTTGGGCCCCAAAAAGTTTAGAGCCGGCACTGCTTCTAGCCACCACAGACCTTGAAATCCTGCTGGGTGCCATGCTTGAATGATGGTAAATACCGCCACCATGTGGACATCTTTAAAACTGAATACAAATGCAGGGTTTTCCCATTTGCCTCCCGAACACACAAGTTGTAAACAGTAGTTGGGCAGCTGGTTTCTGTCTTTTCATCTTTGTCTATATCATTAGTACTATTCCATACAACGTCTATTTATTGTTTAATGGATGCAAAGAAACTGGAGTTAATGAGTATACAGTGGATTGATATCGTACTGATCATGATGTAGTAGGCCAATTGGTCCAAGAGGCAGCTGGCACCAGAATAATCAACACAGGATTCAGGTTCTGTACAACATGTGTATCTGTGCATCTCCACTGCTTGCACAGACTACTGGAAATTTAATTTTAAAAAGGTACACTTCTTTCCACGGCGCTGGTCAGCGCCGGCCAATAAATACCCCAGCCAAGACCGCTTCCTGTTCCTGTCCGCAGTGAGGATGTTCCATCGCCGTACCTCCATCCTGCTGCATCTGGATCAAGTGGTGTGCTGCTGCTGTGCAACTCGGTATACGGAAACAGCGGTGTCAGCGTGAAGCCCGGCAGTTGGCGAACCGTGAGAGACCCCTCAGTGTGGTCATTAGCAAGTGTCTGGGAGAGATTAAATGAGCCTTGTGTTGATTTGTTAATGGATGGCCTAAGTGTTTCGAATATCCCTGCAACAACACGATCACTCAGGAGCAAGCTCCTCTCCCGACAGCTCCTGCCTGGGGCTGTGAGATATAAATCTATAAATCTCAACCCGGCACTGCGGTCCTCAATGAACAAACACAGTGAAGCATTCACTGATGTCTCTTTGTTTTCTCTCAACCCTGGGCTGAGCAGTGCACATATCCCATTATCCTTCTGATTAATGAAACATCTTTACATATTTAACACGTTCAAGGTTTAATGCACGCTAAAATTCTACACAAACCAATGGCTGCGTCATCCCATTCACTGTACTGTCCGTTGATTTCAGTGGACAACTGGAGCATTGCCTCTTAAACCACAAAGTGGCTTTACAGCAAAAACAGTACAGTACATTGAGCTTCAAGGTTATTGAACCCCTTAACCCCCTAGCAAAGCCCGTCTGCTTCTTTATACACTGCTTGCTTAGCCAGCAATCAGCAGTTAGGAGCCGGTCACAGTGACGCAACAATGCCTCTTACTGTGCCAAACCACATATGATTGTTCATATGGGATGTCAGCGGCTGCAGACTCTGTAGTAGTAACCACAAGCATCAGTATGCAGGTAACAAGCCAGTCGTAATCAGTACACATTATTGATGTTCATCTGTATAACCCACACACAAGCCTTTTAACTAAAATACAACGTTTTAATATACATATGTACACATTTTATTTCTGAAACAGTACTGAATAAATCCAATATTCTATATAAGATCTACGATATACAAACAAGCAGTGACAGTCCATTAAATAGTCATCCGACAAGCAAAATGATTCAACAGGTATTTCAGAAATAGAGCTTCTCAGATTTTAAACCATATTTTGTCTCAAACAGAAAGCCAAGCATAACTCAAGTGCTAGTCCCATTCACATTAATATGACTGGACAGAGGGAGTGCCCCACTACCAATCAGCTCACC
The DNA here is from genome assembly GCA_016801105.1 of Esox niger. Lineage (NCBI taxonomy): Eukaryota > Metazoa > Chordata > Actinopteri > Esociformes > Esocidae > Esox > Esox niger. The sequence continues at coordinate 13,699 of JACXGJ010002610.1, read as the reverse complement.
TCTCTGTATGGTATAGGATTAGCTAAGTGAAATTTAACATAAATCAAATGCACCGAGGCCAGTACTTTCATTAGGACATACAGTGGACAGATGAGCCATTCCTCTTACAACTGCTGCTGCAGTGAGACAATTTATTCATTATGAATGTCACACACTGAGCTCTTACATGATGGTAACAGCACTAGAGACATCCCCTACCAGGAAGAACAAATCGTACAGATCTTCAATGATGGTAACAGCACTAGAGACATCCCCTACCAGGAAGAACATTCTGTACAGTAGGAACAGGCTGAATGGGAAGGATGCTCTGTAGCATAGGAGAAAAGAGAAACACGCAAATACACCAAGGAATCACTTTAAAACCGACAACTGACATTTATCACATCAAATGTATATGTTATAGCTTATAGCACAATCAATTGGGGTTCCCCAATTTTGTGTTTTTTCGCTTCGACAGAACATTTGTTTCGCACGTTGATTATACTTAATCAAACATAAAAATGTATTGTTATTTCTCAAACTTTAGTGGGGGGAGAGCAATGTTACTCTCCAACTCTATGTATGCGCTAGCACGACCCCGCTCTCCCTGTGTGAAAGGGTTGCGTGCATAGAGACAGTCCAACAATTACTAAAAGCGAAGAGAACACTGACAAGTCTTAAACATTCGTTCTTATTCCCATTTAAGAGTACACTCGGCCGCTTCAAATGTACTGCTTGGCATCTTGATGTACAGCTGAGATAGCTCCCTAGCGCCGTTGCAACAATCACAGGGCTGTTCAAGCAGGGAGAAAGATGGCAGTTGAGCCGATGAAATCTGGCAGCCGCTCACTTATCCATTTCCTCCGACAGTTGTGAAACTTGTGATGGTTGGTTGGAAGTTGAAGGATTGAGTGGATTGAGCTGCGATATCTCAGCTATAACGATCAACATGGATCAGCTTCATCAAGAGGTCATCAGGGTTCAAAGAGCAAAGTGCAAGGGTGTCTTTTTTCCAGTAGTAGATAAAGTGTGGCTTAACCCTTGGGCAGGGGAATATATAGCACCTTGCATAGAAACTATAGCAGCTTAAATAACAACTATCCCCGGGGTAGATGGAAAATGGTACATGAAGGGAGACTGTACTTTGACCAAAATGCTTTTCACCACATCTATGAGGCCACTTGACTTGTTTGAGAAGATACACAAGTGCAGATAAACATATTGTCTACAGAATAACAAGTAAATATATTCTGAAGAGGTAATGTCTAGAGGACTATGTGAGTTATGTCTTTCACATCATGACGATGTTGCTGTTCATGACTTTATGTTAAAAAAATATTGACACTGAAATCCTGTAATCCACTACTACAATGAATTTCAGGACGTTCAAGTTGAACCACCACTGACAATCCCTGCAGTATCTTAATAAAAAATATTATCATAATATTCTGAAAATAATTAAATCTATATCATAGCATGACAATCCCATACCCCTAGTTTGAAGATCTACTTCACTGTACATTATTATTCAAACTTACGGTACTATCTGCATTTGAATTCAAGAAAAGTGCTGTTGAAGGTTTTGACCAGTAGAGGGAGCTGTGTGATTATTCTTGCATACCTCCCCTTAATATCTATTCATCATTTGTAGTAAAATCCACACCAGGATTTTCAAGGTGGCAGATGATAGACCACACATAGGCTATGGCACCTAGAGGTCATTTAAAGTAGAGCTAGTCAAACGATGCTCGGACCTTCCTGCCTTTCAGGGGTTGAGGGGGTCGGAAGTTGTTCTCCATGCGTGTTCTGTCCTCTTCTTCCTCTCCGCTGATGAGCAGCATCCTGAACTTCCCCATCTGTAGACAGATGGGTTGGAGACAGAAAATAAACATCTTATAGTCCCTGGCTAGCTGCACGGTCTGAGTTGGGAAAACAACATAATACCCTCTTATGTAAGGGCTTTTCCCTGCTGAGTGACCCCAAAGCTTTTCACAATTAAAATCCCCAAACATGTTCATCCATCATGTTATTCAGCTCCCAGGGATCAAAGGCATGTGCCTGGGACTCCTGCACTAAGGGCAGGGAGGGAGCAGGCCGGGCCTAGCCCCGTCAGGCAGGTCAAAAACAGAGGTATGCAGACGGCATGCCGGACCAAAGCTGACTTTAATTATGCCTGGGAAAACATAACAGGGCCAGCCTAGGAAGGGACACACATACGCTGCAGCCTGCAGTCACCTGCCCAGTAAACAGTCTGCATCACGGAGCAACACTGGGCCTACTGATCCACATCCACGTTCAACTCAGATTCCTTAAAACAACATTCATCAAGGACATATGTAAACCATTTGAATATAAGGACGGGGATTCATTCATTAGGAACCAATCAACTATTTTACTGGAGTGGTCTGTGGAATTTTCATTGTGGCAAAATCAGTTGGAAGCCATTAATATTTGGATAAAAAAATATTTCCGATGTATTTTGCTAATACTGCCGCTACTGTAGCTTGATTGACTCTTTTTTCAAGCTAAATGAGCACACAGAATTCAGCCTCACTCAGGGAATATGCATGACAAGGCTAGTGGGCTAAACAATATGGTGTGTGACAGTCACAAGTATGGGGTTAACGCCAAGTATTTGAATGGACCTGGTTTAAGCAGCAACTTGTGGTACACAAAGGAATATTTCACATCTAGGTTTACTACCAGGATTACAGCAGGCTGCTGCAGCCATTTCTCCCCAGAACCCACAGACACACAGCAACTCACACATAGACACACACCTACCCACACACAGACACACACCACATGGCATTCAAGCCACACGTGAAGTAATCCAGTCACAGCTTCGCCACAGCCCACTGACCTGGCATCCTCCAATCAAAGCCTTCTGTCAGGAGAAAGCCCAGCCGCAGAGACATCAAAGAAGGCTTGAATACCCCAGCTCACTAACAGGTGGTGCTCATAAAGCCTTTACTCTGATAAGCAACTACATTGATAAGCGTCCAATGATTGACCACTCGCCATAAAAATGACAAGTGAATTGGTCTATTGTAGTACAGATAGTACTTTGAGTGATCCATCCCCAAGAGATCCTTGACATACTTTCACATTTCAATGTCAGTAGTTCTATGGTAGACCCACCTAACACTCTGGGCCATTTTCTTAATCTTAACCTTGGGGTTGACAGAGGCAGTTCAAAAAGCCATCAGGGATGAGGCTTGTCTGTATTTACATCATCATAAAAAAGGTTTTGGTTTCACTGCTGTCTTCCATAAGCGGAGACCACACATTTCCATAAGCGGAGACACGTCCATGTTGGTTAGGCCCAGGTAGACCACATTACTTGGCGCCTACCTGTTTCTCTGAGACTGTGATTGGCTCCTTTAGTACTATCCAGGTGACGCTTTCGTGAAGAGGAGGGGTGGTCAGCGAACCTGGGTAGGTCCAGAACAATAGGCTGTTTGGTAGCAGGCACTTGGGATTGAAACCTTTGAAATCAGCAACACTTCCCTGGGTGTAAATAAAACAGAGATGGCGTAACCAATTGTGATCATGATCGCAGGAGAGTGATATGGTAGGCAGACAGATATCGAACACAGGCTATTCAGAAAATATGTTCCAATAAAGGTGACAGTCAATGACCCATACAATCAGTTATTATGAGTATCAACACCATAAAACATTTATTTCCAATGACCTAATCAATCGGCCTAGTTGTTATCACGTGTCAGTATCAAGGGACTCATTTATCTTACCTTAAACTTCACCATGTACAGAGCATCTGTTATCTTGTGTAATCCTCCATGTTCATCGCCTATCTGTGAACAAACACACTTCTTTTTTCATCTTGACAATCAAAACGTACCCTTCTTTAAAAGAAAGAGACTGAGAAAATATGCATTTGTCTATATTAAACAGATGGATGATAAAAGGCCTACTGCAACAATGACGAATTGAACAATGTTTGTTAACGTCATGCACTGTATAATATTACATCACTGTATGACCATTAAATTGCATTTCATTAAAGACATCAACACCATGAATTGTATTATGTAAATATGCTGTACAAAGAGCATGTGTTACATCTTTACCACATGGCACTGTAATGACTGAATAATTTTTAACACAAACATCTGCAAACTGTTTTTGCTCTCTCTGTTTAGCCATAACATCACAACAGGTTTGTACATTGTTTCCTCAGTGATTGCTGGTCTTCAGTCTAATCCCTAGTGAAGCAGACCGAGATTCATTTCCAGAGCAATTCACTGGGTGACAGATAAGCAGCTGCTGCCTGGGGTGGGTGGCGGGGGAGGGGGTGGTGCCCGTGGGGACATCCTCTCCTCTCACCTCTAAAAAGATGGCAATGACAGCCAGACCATCCGGGCCTGCCGCTGCCTCCCCAAATGTCTTGTACTTGGCTGCATTCCAGTGCACCAGATGAAGCTTGGGGAAGAAACGGAGCCGCAAGGTTAGTGACAGGCCCAGGCTCTGCACCCCCATTCAGGGACAGACAAAGACCTGGCCCGAGGCTAAGATACTAAACAAACCAGCATATAGAGGTTAACAGAACCAGAGCAGGGGAAACTAGTCCCTGGCACATATAAAGCAGATGCAGGGGATGTGGGTTACCTGCTACAGGCTTGGGAGAGGCAGGTACATTAAGTCGCAGCTCAAATACAGCTGAGGAAAAAATTAAGAGACCACTGCACCTTTTTCTTTCCTTTACAAAAAAGTGAAAACAAAAAGTTTTGAGTGAGCAACAGAAGGGTTAAAATAAAGAGACCAATAGCAAGTTGAACCACTAGCATCTGGGTCTTTACTCGAAACTTTCCTTTTCAACTTTTTGGGAAAGTGAAGAAAAAGGTCTAGTGATCTCTTAATTTTATCCAGAGATGTTTGTTTTTTACATTTAGATATATAACGCCTCTTATTTCACTTGTTGGAATACTTGAGAACAGATCTCCTAATTGAATAATACAATTTACCATTAGTATTTTTCCATAGAAAATAGATTTTTTCATGAATACCTTTAGGGGGACGAAATAATTGACTTGGCCCGTAGCCGACGACTGAACTATGCTGACCTCGGAGTGGAACTCACCTCTGAAGCGTAGGTCTTCCCACTGACAGTATGCTCCGAGCCGTGGCTGCCCTTCCCGCCCCAGTGGAAGTGGAACTGTTTCAGCCGGTAGGCGTTATCCAGGGGACCTCCCCTAATTACTGTCAGCAGGGCAAAGGAGGAGATCCATCAACAGGCTACTGCCTCTCAGCATCATATACTCTAGTGATCTCCAGCTCTGTGGTAAACAACCCTCGTGTAGGTTTCTGCTCCCAGCCCAGTTATGACTAACTAGAGAACTAGAATAGAGTGGGTCAGGCCGAAAACGTACAGGACGTTAGCTTTCCGGGAACTGGGTGGGAGACTGCAGGATGTTCCTATGCCCAGTGCCTGGCGGGAAATGTACACCAAGCAGGCAAAAATCAGCATGACACCCATCAGGCCTAGTGACTCAACCTGACAACACCTGCCGCAGCTTATCCCATCACCCCCGCAAAGCTGAGAGACAGCTGACGACACACACTTCGGGCTTCCTGCCCCACGACAACAGCACTATATCAGCACTATACCTATGCCTTGGTAATAACCACCTAACTTACAGAGACCGCCTGAACGGGTACAGTATAGCAATAGCCTTATGTTCTTCTGCGTGCCTTATCTGACACAGGCCAAAGGAGAGTATTTTCAGCTTGCGTCCTGATTTGCCAAGGATTTGTCCTGTCACTGTAACAGTAATCTAGTTGGGATTGTGTTGAGGAAATCATCCCCAGGATAGACTAGGCTAAGGCAATGCAGCTCATCCATTGACAGTGACTGACAGTTCATCATTCTTACTAAAGAGCCCCATAAACACCAAGGCAGTAAGTGAGACATTCTGTCTGATACCACTGAAGCCAGGCCAAGACAAGCCATGCATAATACCTCCTACACACACACACACACAGATAATATATTTATGCACATAAAACCTACATATACATGAATAAGCAGCCACAGGCACAAAGACATTCATATCCTTGTGGTGGCAGAGGAAGAGAATTCCAGAGAAATGTCAGACAAAAGAATGGCACCTGGTAATGGCGTGCTTTAGAGCACGGGCTTCAGAGCATGATCATACTTTGTTTTCCTGAGTTTATAAACACACCAGGCACAAATACTCACACACCAAACGCACTGAAAAGGGGAAATGGAACGGGAAAGCCTTGATCCATCATAAGACCATGTCAGTCAAAACTGATCTTTGTTTGGTTTCCATGGGTTTGTTTTCATAGTGATCTGCGCCTTAGACTAACAGTCACATTGCAGAGCTTATTTCGCTAGTAGGACTAAAACCTAAATCAGTCGTGACTTGTCATTTGCTTTTGATGAGGACTTTTTGCTATCGGCTTCTACTTTTGGTTTTAAATATTAAGACAAAGCTTTTTTCCATCATTCTACTGCGACACTTGGTTCCAAGGACCTTTTGATACCAGAGAATCTCTCTGCATATTTCACTTGTTGTTTACTTGGATTGCCAGTTTAAAAACAGATATGACACAGTCAAGAAGATTACCTGATGTGGTGAGATGTCTGCTCTTGCAGACAGACACTCCTACAGTTAAATACTGGCTTCCATACCACTGAATCATACAAACCAGTAGGAGTGGCTGCAATGATGAACATTGGAAACTCACAGCAATACAAATGAAGGTGGTCGATTCATTGGTTGAAACAGAGTGTGCCACATCCTGGTCACTTAATCTGTTTTAAATGGATAATGTTGAGCAGTTGAGTTTCAAAGTTTCCTGATTATGCATTTTATTCATGCAGAAAATCATGCTAATTGCTAATAATAAGTATTTACTTTTTTTGGAAAGTCAATAATATGAGCCATTATCAAACCAATTATCTGTGATGTATTGGCAAATTTATGTAAACGTGGTGTCATTACCAAAAAACAACATGCAACTTTTAAGCTAAGCTAAAGGTATTGATGTGCATAGCCCGTAAAGGATTGATCTGCATACAGAGGTAGAGTTGCATACACTAAGTGTCACATATGCATGCAGTGGTACTGGTTGTAGAGTGAACTAAATGGTTTCTCTTCCCCATAACTATACAGTGGTCGTGTTTGCTAGTGTTACAGTCCACAAGTGATATCGGTGAACAGAAACACCCACCCTCCATAGTGATACACCACAGTGATAAATACCTCCTGGCTGAATTTCAAATTCAGTCAAAGTTGAAGGGTTGATGATTGATGATCAAATCTGAAACAATATTACATCTCAATACTGCTTGCATTTCTGTTAGGACTGTTTCGTCAATAACAGAGGGTTTCCTTTCTGGGGGAATATAGAAGTTCTACAGAGGTCGTTTCCCCCTGTTGCCAATACCTGTTCTATCATCGGTGTCATCAAACTCCACAATCACAGAATGGCCATTGTTGTAGATGTTGATGGAGTTGCAGTGGTCATAGGAGAGAAATATAGGAGGCAGACTGGCATCGTACATGGTCTCTTCAGGAACAATGTTTATGGGAGACTGACGATTGCCCTGGGCAATTGGATAGTCTTTGTGCCATGCTTCTGGACCTTAGGAATAAATATATAGATTATCAGATGTGGACATGAAAGAATGTGTTCATTTTAAATGGTAAATGAGGACTAATAAAATCGGTACCCTACAGAAACCGATATATTACGTTCTCAATAGCCGACAGGACAATAAGTTCATTCAAGAGAAACTTAAAATTCTGATATTTTCTGATCTCAAATCGTTTTCTGAAACATGGTTAGTAGACTCGAAGCTAAATAACATTCTATGCAGTTCGTCATCCGTTTAAGGACAATTGGGCTAATCTCTTATTAACAGTCATCTCAATGTTAGCACTGCTGGCTGGCAATACATGTGAGATATGCGTCCTAGACACCTGTCCAATCTAAATAATGACCAAGGCAAGACATTTCAATACATGGATGACAGTATACTGGCATTACAAATGCTGTTAATCGAGTCGGCATTCATTCAGCCTAAAAAAGACAAACGATGCATTCTTGCCTGTCTGTCATTGGGAGCTACAGTTCGAGCGTCTCCGGGTATCCGCACAAGGTCAGCGCTGAGGTGCGAGCGTTCTACGGTGTAGAGATGCTCTCCAAGGTTGGAAGGCTTATACTTACCGTCCTCATCTCCGTATCCCCAGGGATGTCCCGTCATTGCGTAAATTCCCCTAGATTCACCTTATAGGTAAAGCTACGCTGACTGACTCCGACTCACAACCCAGACAGCAGAAAAAGATAGGATAAATGGCGTGCCGAAGCTCTAGCGCTGGCGTGTGAATGAAGTTTGGGAGTGGAGGTTGGGGAAGGATGACCAGGTTCCGACGAATGAGAATCGGAATTATCCTTTCTTGCCACACCCCCTTTCATTACCCTCCTTTTTTGTTACAGTAGGCTACATGACACATCCGCACCTCTTAATTTATGACAGTTACAAAATCAAACTGTCATTTAAACTACATCTGAGAGCAACATGTTTTACATGCGCAAGGCAAATATGACAACATTTAACACATATTACATTTATTTACAGTTTTATTTATTTCCAGTAACATAACTTCATAATTTTCTGATTATGTAGCCAAGAGTGTATTATTTTCTTTGCGCTACCTTGTATCGTATGCTATAGGGTACACACAGACTAACAATTGGATGATCGATGTGCCTTTAATCGTGTATTTTTTTCTATTCAGTTCAATCGAAGCACACGAATTTCACTTAACCAGCACCATCTTCTGTTATAATGTGTATGTGGCCAGTCCAACTTTCATAGAACTCCAATACTGAAAGCAATGAAAACATTCTCTTGCCGTACATGAGATTAGAAAAGATGATTTGTACGCGTTATTCTGAGCTTTAGATCCTGCAATATAATTTACCTCAGCCAGCTCTGCAAACGTTTCAATATAAAAATACGTTTGCTACTCACCAAAATATGGAGTTGCGCAAAGCAACTATTATACTGCGGATACTCACACTGTGTACTTCCAAAAAATGTCATATAAACGTCCCTGTTATAACTGATCTTTCGAGATATTGTATTGCTGGCGACAGGGGAAAATATGACATGGGAACTTAGTGCATAATCATTAAATGCTACTATTTTTATTTAGACTTTTTTTGGAAGTAGTTACATAACATGCAAAATGGCAGTAATTGTATAGTGGTTCTACACAGCTCCTTATTTTGTGAGTAACAAATGTATTGTGACAGTTTAGCGTTTGGGACTCAAGCTAAAGGTAAATTATGAGAGGATCCTTGCCTGAAAAAAAATATCATAAATCCTTTCCTCTAGGCAACATCGTCTCAGCTGAATTATATTTAGGATTAAATGTCCTATTTTAAAAAAAGGCTACTTGTTTTCCTTATACCAGTGAAACAACAGTGTCCTGTTATCCACATTAGTTATTCCTATTACTATCTTGATTTGGGGGTGGAACCTGTCGCGGAATAAATTATATTTTGCGCATTGTTGAATCTCCCTCTGGTGGTCAAGTTCAGTTCAAATTCGAAAGTGCAGCTTTGAATCTACAACTGCTCCCAGCCATTTGCTTCTATCGAATCAGCGAATACAACGATCAAATTAGCCGGTGCAATTATTTTCCAAGTGGGCCATGGCAGCTACCAAAGCGTCTAAAGAGCAGAAATACGACAGACAATTGAGGTAAAAGTAAACATCCTTTACATATAATAAAATTGTTTGTTAAAGTCGTGTCGTTGCATGAGCAATTTCTTGACAAACATACAAGCAAAGCTAGCCAGTCTAGAAGCAAAGCTAGCCAGTCCATTGCAGTAGTAGCTAGCTACAGTACATTAAACGTAAACAATAATCGACTTCCTACGTATTATCTGGGGTAGGAATGCCAGCCACGTAGTTAGCTGTCATGCTATAAACATATGATAGCCTGCAAGCTGTAATGTTATAGTGGTTGCCTTTACGTATTGATTAACGTTATGATCTCTACCTTTTTAGAGCTACTTACAATTCAGTACAGAAGCTATAATTGGTTTACAAAGTGAAATTCAATAAGTGTGTTTTGTTATCATCCACCTAGATGTAATACTATCTAGCAAGGCTATGGAGAGGGTGGGATGGCAAAATGCTTTGCTCTGACCTGTGCTCAATTACAGATTGTGGGGAGACCATGGCCAAGAAGCACTTGAGAATGCACATGTATGCCTGATCAATGCATCAGCATCTGGGACTGAAATCCTCAAGAACCTTGTGCTTCCAGGTAAACAATAAACATTTGATACTGGGGCAGCTGTAAAGAACACTACTCTAAGGCACTGCATAAGTAGCCTACCTAAATGACTTGCTTTTCCTCATCAGGCATTGGAGCGTTCACTATTGTCGATGGACACAAAGTCTCTGGGGAAGACGTAGGAAATAAGTATGAAAGTTATAGGCCTATTATATGTTGGTGTCATTACCGAATGTACTGATTATCTGAAAGTGTTTGATTTGCAAATTTCACTCTTAACTCCCTGTTCTTTTTGCATGCAGCTTTTTTCTTAGCAACAACAGCATAGGAAGGGTAAGCAATTGTAACTTAACAATGTTATACTACTGTAATATCAAATCCCTACCTTCATGCACTGTATCCAAAGAAAAGTCATTCGTGATGTATGTTTTACAGAATCGGGCCCAGGCTGCCACTGAGCTGCTGCAGGAGCTGAACAGTGATGTTTCTGGCAACTTTGTGGAGGAGGTCTATGTTCTCATTCATAAGCAGCCAATCAGTTTAACCCAGTTTAAAAAAGATCTCTCTATATATGCATGCATAGAAGAACTGTCTTGTTTGTAAAACCTCCTGTTAATTCACATTCTAGAGCCCTGACAAGCTCCTAGACAACGACCCGGAATTCTTCCACAGATTCTCCCTGGTGATTGGTGTACAGCTGCCAGAAAGGTGGGATTATTGCTCTTTCACCTGCTATTAAATGTTTATTTTCACATTCTTGTTTGCTATGTTACAAACAAATGCCTGGTGTCAGTGATTCCACTTCTCATTTAAGGATTTTTTTTCCCTCCACAGTACATGTTTGAGACTGGGGTCAGTGTTGTGGAACGCGAACGTACCTTTCCTGGTGTGTAGAACATATGGCCTCGCCGGCTACATGAGGCTAGTAGTTAAGGAGCACACAGGTACAGTAAGCATGAGTAGTCATTCCCGTTATGCTGAATCTGTACAATTGGTACAGCGCTCTCTCCAAGTTTATTGAAAACAGTTGCTTGTGGTCAACTCTTCCTGTAGTGGTGGAGTCTCATCCAGATAACGCCTTGGAGGATCTCCGACTTGATCAGCCTTTTGCAGAGCTGAAGAGCCACATTCAGTCATACGACCTGGAGGGAATGGAGAAGAAGGTGGGTTTGGTCTGTCGGACTCAGTAGTCAGTTTCTGTTAGGCCCCTGTTGTGTTTTTGTTCCTTACTTTCTTTGGCTCTGGTTTTTGGCAGGATCACATCCACACACCGTGGATCATCATCGTTGCCAAATACCTAGAAAGGTGGTTTGGCGATGTAAGTTATTTCACCAACTATCCAAGGCACAGTCTATGGCACTCTTTTATATACCAATCCTGAATGCACCCATTTTATTTAAATGTCGAATGAATGTAATCAATTGTTGTATCTATAGCACAATTTTCAGTTACCAAAGAACTACAAGGAGAAGGAAGCCTTCAGGCAGCTTATTCGGCAAGGTATTCCACTATAGACACTCCTTGATCCCACATGCTAACTTTGTAAAGGGTTTGTGTTCTCATAATGCTTGGTGTCCCTTAGGAATCTTGACGAAAGAGAATGGAACTCCTGAGGATGAGGAGAACTTTGAGGAGGCCATCAAGAACGTCAACACGGCCCTTAACCCCACCAAGGTGGCTCTCTACTCATTGCTCCCTGCCAACGCCCCTCATTCCTCTCCTTTAAACCATGTGATGTTCCTCTGTGCTTGATGCATGATGGCGCTCAAAGTTTGTTCTCATTCAACTCTGTGTAGATATCGAGTATCGTTGAAGACATCTTCAATGAAGAGCAATGCAATGACATAACGGCACAGGTCAGTCTATTTCTGAAGTGTCTGCTCAGTTCTTTTTTAGTCATATCGTTTGTTTTCTACGTTTTTTACGTGACTAGTTGTTTGCTTCTCACAGACTCCTGCTTTCTGGGTGCTGGCGCGTGCAGTGAGGGAGTTTGTACAAAATGAAGGCGGAGGCAACCTACCTTTGCGCGGCTCCATTCCAGACATGATTGCAGACTCTGAGAAATTCATCAACCTCCAGAATGTGTAAGGAGTGATGATTATGATTAATTAAATAGTTTAATCTATAGTAACAGCTGGTTTATGTTCAAGTTTCTGATTTGGTAGTGGGGTTTGCAGAGGCTGATATTCATCCAGAAAAATGCTAATGCACTGTAGTCACTGGAGCTTGCTCCAACAGGTCTACTTGCGTAGTAGTGATGCCCAGTTTGACTGATATCATATCCCCCAGTCCTTGGGGTTCAAGCATGTTCATGGTGATGAAATGTTGTTGGGATAAAGGGCGGGTGAGTTTTGGGTGGGTTGAATCATGAATGATATTGCAAGTCCTAACAGTTTTTGTCTAATTAATTAATGGGAACCAGACCTCTCAAGGTTAGCTACATTTCAGCTGCCAGCCTGCGTCTCTCATTTAAACAGTGTGAAAAGCTTAATCTAAACAATGCCGCACACTGTATGCTACAGCAGCATTTCCACATAGTCTGGTGGTTGTGGATGGCTCATTTGGAATTACAGGCCCTTTTTGCTTGGGATGCAAATACTTGTCTATGACATGACCTTTATTGCATAATAAATAATGTTGTCGAAAGCGAAATGGTTGAATAGCATAATAGTATCTGCTGAACCATATAGTGCTGAGATTTCAAACTTTGTTTAGAATTGCCTTACCAAACACATGAAATGCTTGGTGCTGTCATAGTCGTTGTTGTGCTGACCAGGTTATTCATATCTTCAGTTACAGGGAGAAGGCCATGCAAGACGCCTCTGTCGTGTCTAAGCATGTAGAGTCTCTCCTGCAGTCTGTTGGAAAGGTAGACTTTTTTGCGGTGTCATGGAATCTTAAGGGATGCCAAAAATACTCAACATTTCTAATTTTATCCCTCACTAAATGGGCTGATCTCTTTCTGTCTGTTTCTTTGCCAAAGCCTTCAGAGAGCATATCTGAGCAGGACATCAAATTATTCTGTGAGTAAGAACACAAATACACACTTGTGTCTGAACATACACATTGGTTTTACAACCATCATGAAGACTAGGGGAAAAAACATCCCTAACATTAATAACTTAACCCACTCACCTAAACTCTGTCCCTGACCTAAGCCTAATGCATAATACCTAAACTCTGTCCCTAACCTAAACCTAACATTTAATACCCAAACTCTGTCCCTAACATAAACCTAAGGCTTAATACCTAAACTCTGTCCCTCACTTAAACCTAAGGCTTAATACCTAAACTCTGTCCCTCACTTAAACCTAAGGCTTAATACCTAAACTCTGTCCCTCACTTAAACCTAAGGCTTAATACCTAAACTCTGTCCCTCACTTAAACCTAAGGCTTAATACCTAAACTCTGTCCCT
>JACXGJ010002609.1:0-63432 GCA_016801105.1 Esox niger | reverse complement strand
AGTGATTGAACAGTACTGACAGAAATGTGCAAGTCTCTGGATATCTTTTTATATTCTTTTCCATCTTTATAAAGTTTCATTACCTTGTTATGCAGGTATTTTGACAGTTGTTTTCAGCTCCCTATGGCTCAATACCTAGCCTGCTCAGTGCATCCACATGAGAGCAAACAATCTCATTGACTATTCATACACAGACACTCATTGCAATTTAAAATTCAGCATTAATTGCCATTTTCACCTGTATGTGTTACCTTGTGTCTGTAACAAGTCCAAGGGAATGTAAACTTTTGATCAGGGCCATTTGGGTGATTTCTGTTATCATTATTATTTTAAAAAGGAGCCAAACATCTTTGTGATGATAAATAGCCTCATATGATCACTATCTTTAAATAAAAGACCAGTCATATTTTTTGCATGATCAGTCATATTTTCCAAATGAATGCCAAAATTTCACAGTATCTGCCAGGGTATGCAAACTGATGAGCACAACTGTATGTGGTTATCACCAACGCCAGTTGTGGAGTTTATATTAAAGTCACATAGTGACACTGCTGGCTGTGTAGGAGTGTCGTCCCTGACAATCTGGTCGGCCTGCCTTATAAATAAGAGTTTATAATATATTTGATTATTTTGAAGATTTTACCTATGATGTAATGAGGGACACATTCAACACAGTGTTGTTTAGTTACTTCTAGGACATTTGTTTATGGGTTGTTTGTAATGTGATTCAGTCCTTATAGGGAATTAATTGTATTGTACTTGATAGACATTGTTCAATTGTTAAATTAGATTTGGTCTATATGTTGATAACAGAATTTAACAAACACCGTTGTCCTATGGGAGTGAACATACATTTCAACATTTTTCAGGTTAACCTAGAATGAGCTTATAGGGGCACATAGCTATACTATAAGGATTCAAATGACCCTGGTGCAAACAGGTTGTCGCACTAAGAACGTTGAAGCTAGATCAGGTATAACCTGTAATTACCTGCAGGTTTTTTATTTGCACTTCTGATTAGACGCTAACTGCATTTCGTTGTACTGTGTTCTATGATAAAAAAGTTTAATATAATCGAATGTATTTGTCTTGATACGTTGGTTAACTCTATCCCATGGGCAACATACATCAACATAGATTCCATCACCATTAATTTGCACATTGTTTGGTTCCTGCCATACCAGTGAAGCTCCGCTTGCATGATTGCACCGTTAGTCTAACGTTAACGTTAGCTAATATATGCTTTGTTAGCACAGTTGTTGTTCACCAACAACTTCTTACATTTGCTCTCCTGCTAGCTTGCTACCTAGCTCTATGTTTGGATGTTTTAAGGTTAGTTGCCAAATGAATTAGAGGTATATCAGTTTCTGATTGTATTAACAAAGCTAAAGTAAGTGTTAACTACTAACTTTGCCTACATACTATGTCAAAGTTAGCTAACTAACTAGTTAAAAAATAACCACACTGTTTCAGACAGCTTTTGCTAAATCACAGCTGAAGTTACTGATGTCACAAGTGATTACAATTATTTGTTTCTCAGGCAAGCGATCAAATGAGCCCCTTCATCCATATTATACACCGTCAAGGCTGCCTCATCAACCTGACAAAACAAAGGGAATAGGACACCATTGTATGTTTCTGAACAGAGCAAACAGTATCGATCCTAGAGGAGATGGAACTAGAAGGACGTCCTACTGAGACCACCCTTCAAGAAACCTGCACAACCAAGTCACTTGGAACAAACCTTTCAATGAGCTGCAAACTGAGACTATCGCACTATAAAAACAAGTTAAAATACAACAAAAGCTTAAGCAATGTGATCAATTGAAGTCCGGTGCATATGATCTAGAAGATAAAAGCCAAGTCCATTTCTACACTGGCCTCCCCTCTATTTCTGTGTTTTTGACCCTGTTGGCTCATCTTATAACTGCTTGGGTCCCTTCAACTTCCACCATGTCACCAGCTGAACAGTTCCTGATGGTAATGATGAGGCTACAACTAGGCCTGACTCACAAATAATGTACCTTTCCTATCGCTTTAAGTGTATCTGTGGAACAGTCTCAGCTGTGTTCCATGACTGTCATAACAGATTGCTTGCATGATCAACTAGACATCTCTGATACATATTTGGAAGAATCTCAACAGCATTGTATAGGAATCCACCATTCAGCATAGTAAGACGCATTAAAAGTTTCAAGTTCCACATTGAACTCTTGAAGACTCTTGAATGTCTCCCATTCCTCCTCCAGATGGTCATTGGCAACTTCAGATGGGCCTGGACATGCGCTGGCTTGAGCAGGGGGCCTTGCGTGCACTGCAGGATTTTAATCCATGACGGCGTAGTGTGTTACTAATGGTTTTCTTTGAGACTGTGGTCCAAGCTCTCTTCAGGTCATTGAGCAGGTCCTGCCATGATCATTGATGCCCCACAAGGTGAGGTCTTGCATGGAGCCCCAGACCGAGGGAGATTGACCATCATCTTGAACTTCTTCCATTTTCTAATAATTGCGCCAACAGTTGTTGCCTTCTCACCAAGCTGCTTGCCTATTGTCCTGTAGCCCATCCCAGCCTTGTGCAGGTCTACAATTTTATCACTGATGTCCTTACACAGCTGTCTTGTGTTGGCCATTGTGGAGAGGTTGGAGTCTGTTTGATTGAGTGTGTGGACAGGTGTCTTTTATACAGGTAACGAGTTCAAACAGTTGCAGTTAATACAGGTAATGAGTGGAGAACAGGAGGGCTTCTTATAGATAAACAGGTCTGTGAGGGACAGAATTCTTACTGGTTGGTAGGTGATCAAATACTTTTGTCATGCAATAAAATGCAAATTAATTGATTTTCTGGACTTTGTTCTAGATTCGGACTCTCACAGTTGAAGTATACCTATGATAAAAATGACTCCTACATGCTTTGTAAGTAGGAAAACCTGCAAAATCAGCAGTGTATCAAATACTTGTTCTCCCCACTGTAACTGGGTACCCCTTGTTAAATAGCATAGTGGTTAGCGAAGCATATTCCTAGGAAGATAGTAGATACTAGTTAACCTATTACTGGCTAATAAGCAGTTAAAACGGCCAATGGCAAAAACCATACAGTTCATAGACCCTATGATGGAGGTAAATTTAATAAGAAACGTTAGTCAGTTTAACACAATGCTATATGGTGTCTAGCAACTACTGAAATTTGTCATGCCATGGCATAGTGGTTAAAGACAGTGCCTCTCACGTGGAAGACATAAGTTTAAATCTATTGAGAGCAACGACATTAATGAATTTTATTTGTGGGTCACATTCTGCAATTACCGACACAGCTTTGCATGTGGGTTTGAATCTTGTTAGGGGCAACATTTTCTGTTGCGGGCTTGCTTGGGTTCTTGTTTTTCTAATACATTTATTATTAGTAAAGTATTAGGGTCATACTTTACCATCCATATGCACTAGGGAGTAAACTTGTGGCCATAGTAGATTTCTGGAAAAGGTATGAAATGTCATTGGGGGAGGAAGTGGTGGCCTCTGGATATTTGCCTGCTTTTTTGTCCTTTGCCAATCACATAAACAGCACTGTAGCAGGCCCCAAAGCAGCATAAACGAACATTTATGAAAACTCAACGTGTATTCTGTGTGCTTTTTCTGTTTTAGAAATGCACATGAATTTCACTGCAGACACAATTGCAGCAATAGCCAAAGAGCTCAGGGAAACCCATTCCGTTGCCTTACAAACAGAATGGTGTTAGACAAGACCTTGGCTTCCCAAGACGGTGTATGCAAGGTGGTAGGGTCGGAATACTGTACTTTAATTTCCGTTGCATCAGACAAAGTAATTAATTGGTGCATGAAAACAATAAAGGAACTGCAGAGCTTGATAAAGTCCATGGATGGGATCCGTTCTCAGGGTTATGGTTGGTCCCTGGGGAATGACAATATTCAAGATGTTAATTGCTGTATTTGCTGTTATTGCCTTTCTACTTGTTTTTTTTGTTATTATCTTGTTTAATAAAAGCATGTGCTTTTAAATGTACGAATGATGAGTTGCTCTCCCTTCTTTTGATACCTGAAGTTTATGCCCAACTCACACTATCACAGATGGAATGTGAAAGTGCACTGCGGGGGCACGACGAGTCGGTGGACTCCCTGAATCCTGGAATATTCAGATGCATTTTCGAGACAATGTGTGTGGGCAATTCGAGACTTCAGAGGCACTATGACGCTCAGTCCATTTTCAAAGGGACATCAAGCACTGTACAAAACAAACCGTTCGACTGTATGTATGAAGTATATCAGGAGGAGCAAACATAATTTTTTACCATACAGGCAGAAGATACAACGTCTCCTGTAAATCACAAATAGTGGTTGTGTTGCAGTACATGTTGCCTGACAATGCAGTGACAGAGAGGTTTTTGGAGTTTGTGGAGGTCAAGTATAAAACTGGACTCGGCCTCTTTAAGAGCATCAAGGGTATGCTGGAACCACTGAAGCTGGGAGAAAAGCTGATCGCTCAGACATGATAGTGTGGCTATAATGAGCGGAAACGTCCGAGGGGTACAGACGCTAATGAAAGAGACATACCCACATACCCAGTTTTTCACTGATATGCTGACTAGCTGAATCTAACTTTGCAGCAGCTTTGTTCAGCAAGGATGAGCATCCTGAAGATGTTTTTTGCAGATTTAACTGCTTTTTCAATCTTTATCTCTGGCGATCGAAAACGTGTTGCGGCATTTGCTGGGGCAACACAGAGAAGTATTCCTAGGCCACCCGCTGTACGATGGAACATTAAAAGTAGAACTGTCAATGCCTGGGAAAATCGGGGCTATATCTAAGAGCTCTGGTAGTAGAGGGAAAAGGAAGGCAGTCCTGTGCTGGACAGATGAGTGTGGGAAGCAGGGAAAGACCGTAAAAGGGCGTTTAGGTGTTAAAAAGGGCACACAATTTCCAGAGTCTGATTTGGTATAAACAAAGTCAGGCCCTGCTGAGGAGAACTATTTGGCAGGCTAAGAGGGCTTGTTGAAGGAGGTTTTGTGTGTCTCTTGGCCAGGAAACACCAGTGGGAGAGGTATGGAGTATGATCAAGAGGATGAGTGGGGTAAGGATGAGTGGGGTTATCCAGTGCTGGGCTATGGGGATGAGGTTGCAATGTTGGATATAGAAAAGGCAGAAATGATGTCTGAGGTGTTTGTACAGGTCCATAGCTTGTTCAATTTATCTGAGGCTGAGCAACAGGGAAGGAATGGAACGATGAGGGAGTATCCTGGGGCGCTGGACGGGAGGTTGGACGTAGAGGGGGATATGAATGTGCTGTTCACTGTGGCTGAGGTGAGGAGGGCTTTGTATAAGGTGGGGAAGACATTGCGTTATGTAATGTTGGCCCATCTCAGTGATGGGGTGGTAAGCAAGGTTTTGGGCCTCTTTAACGGAGTGGGTAGAGGGGAAGCTACCGGTGGCATGGAAGGAGTCGATGGTGGTGCCTATTAGGAAGCCTGGAAAGGATCCGACAAGCCCATCCAACTATAGGCCGACAGCACTGACATCACACCTCTGTAAAGTAATGGAACGGATGATTGTAGGGAGATTGGTGTTTTTGATGGACAGCAGGGGGTTGGTAGCTCCATATCAGAGTGGATTTAGGAAGGGAAGGGGTACTAAGGACCCTGTTCTATGTTTAGAGGCGGAGGACAGGAAGGCACAGGTGAATGGGGAGGCAGTGGTGGCTGTATTTTTTGTGGTGGAAAAGTGTATGACCTGTTGTGGAAGGAGGGGCTGCTGATAAAGCTCAGACTCCTGGGGGTTGGAGGTAGGACGTACAATTGGTAGATCTACCTGTTTGGTAAATAGTAAAACAGTCAGATTGTTTATTTTCTAACTCAGCTTTCTCCAGGGGGACTGAACTTCAACACCCCGGTATCTCAATCCTCGCATTCCGATGCTAGGAGGAACCCGTCAGTCCCTATGTGAGATAATCATTGCATCAATGTCTCACTTGGCTCTCTCCAGGGGGACATGTATGCCATTTCTGTACATGCATTGTATATTCACCCTTAATGAATTACAGTTACCATAACTATTCACCTCACCACCCCGGTATCTCAATCCTTGCGCTCCAGCGCTTGGATAAACTCGTCGGTCCTTTTGTGAGATCATACTCTACATCGAAGTCTAAACAGCAGCACAAGAACTTGCATTATCCATTGTCCGCATTAGGCCTACAATGTTTGTGACATCTCTGTGGAACCTGAAATATTCCCAAACAATAGATTATTTATTTTCGACACTAAATCATCCCTAGTCTCTATCTTATTGTCCTTTGGGGTCATTTTCTAAATTGGTACTCTCCCTTTCCTTAACAGAAAGCCCTACTCAGCACTATTATTTCACAGTGGGCTCTACACCGAATCTTCATGTCTCTAACTGGTTCATTTTCGGATCAGAGTACCAGCAAAGCTAGTTTCGTTTCCACGACGCACGCATGTTGTTAGTTTATCGTGTTGTGGTTATTACTTTTGTTAGCCATCATGGAATTGGGATGTTTTAAGAATACTCACAAACAGATCAATGTGTTGAACAGTTTGATTGATCGATTTGAGACATACAGCTAGACTGAATTGTAAACCTTTACTGGCTTAAAATAGCAAAAGGTCAGGGAAGACGTGTAGTTAGAGCGCTTGAAGAACGACCGTGCGGTTCGCTTGCCAGACTCCAACCTTTATACAAATTATCTGGAATCGCAATTTGAACATTTGCAATTTCAAAACCGCACAGTGGCTTTCTATTTTATTTCATTGCTCAATCAAAATAATATTTTTTTCTGTTGCAATATCATATTTGTATAGAGTATATTAGTTGATATCAGAATCCTTTTGGCTACTTAAAAATAATAATTCTGATTATTAGTATAAATAGAATGAAATATATATTTCATATTAATAGAAAAGATTATGTAAAGCATTTCAAACAAACCACACCTCACAAATGGAGAATGGCTAACGGATCACTGAAATAGTAAAATAAACAAGGATAAACTGAAGGTAAACTGAAAGGTGTGCCAAGCTCAACAAAAAAATTCAGCCCGGTGTGAACCATATTCAGGGGTTGGCTGAGACAGAGGCCGGTTCTGGGTTGTCACACATACAAGTTGTGGTCAGTTTGTTCTTTTTGTAAGATGTGCTTTTTAAATGTAACTATTTTTGCTCCTGGGTCGTAATTTTCATTTTGTAAATGCTATTGCCTGAAAAGTATAGAAAATGGCTTTTGCCAAAAAAGTATAGACAGTGATAGAATTTTGAATCTCAAACAACTCACTTCCCAATCTTTTGTATTCATTTTTGTATTACTTTTGTATGAATAAATGTTCATTTGGATTCATATGTGGTTTTATCCAGACTTCACGTGAATGAAAATACATCAAATCGCCTGTTGTCTCATTGGAAAATGAGAGGTAGGTACTTTTCAAAATATCACTGTCCTGGTCACAAAAGCAAAGTTTGTAGGGAATAACAGCAATTGTTTATGCCTTTGAGGCATAAGCTATTATTAAATAATTCATAATTCATGTATTTGATACATCTTTTCCTAAATATATTTAATTGGGCCATATGTAATTATTTTGCTTAACTACTAGCATAAATACAAGCTAAATTGACCAGTAGATCTATTAAGTACATTTCTATAAAAATAAAGAGTGCCTCAGATATTACCCATTTGCACTTTCCTTCCCAACTGAAACCACTCTGGACTAGCATACTATTCTGGTCTAATTAGGTAAGGGAAGATGAGACACTAGACAATAATGTAATTGTTTAAATTCTGTTATGTAAAAGTTTCAGTGAAATGTATTGCCATGTTCCATTTTTGTATGGGTTCAACTGCTAATTTACGCTTTCACCATTGAATAATGTTGCATTCTAACCATAACCCTAACCCTGCAATACTTTACTTTTTTACAGTACTGCAAGGTTACATTGTCACATCCTGGCAGATGTGTCTCTTGGCATCTCTATGTTACTGTGGCCCATGGGTGCAAAACACAACATCAGCGAAGCAAACAAAAGTTGAAAATGCAACAACATTAACACACAGCACAACAACATTAGCACTCTTATGTCATTGTTTTCACAATTAGCTAGCTATTATCAACACTTATCAGAGTACTTTTACTTTTACATCCTTGTGACATTAACATGTCACAAGGATGTGCAATACACATTTCATCACAACATTTTTAGCTGAGGGTAAAGTTGGAGTACGGTGGTACCTAAATAAGTGTCTACCATCTTCGCATGGAATAGTCATATTCAAAACAGACCTGGTGTATGGGAAAGGCAACCTAAACCCCTGCCCCTACAGAGGAAGACGAACAAGGCGAGAAATGTTCGCTAACCATGATGTATTGTGCAGTTTCTAATCCAATCTAGATTCATGATTACTGTGCAGACCCTGATCCCACAGCCCTGGATATGGCCTTAAAAATGGAGAACAAGGAGCAAGCAAGTGAAATTCAGGAGTTTCAAACAAAGCTGGAAAACCTTGACAACATAGCACCAGGCCCTGCGCCACAGGGGGGCAAAAAGGGGGCATTGACCCTCCAGATAGAATATGGGCCTCTTCAGTTTTGTTGCCACCTGGAGGCGATTCTAACCATGGAGCATCTGGGAAGACTACAAATCCACATGGGAAGAAGTTAAAATGTTTCAATATGCAGAACCCTTTTCATCTCCATGGTCTGCATACCAGATCCCTTGAGCATCCGTTCCGCTAGGTGGTCAGGGGATGTATCTCCTGGTACATGGCAAAGTTCAGGGAAATGTAAGGATATTATTGTCCTATTCCTAAACTGATGCCATTCGGTGCAGCTGCTCTGTTCCCTTGTACCAGCCTGGATTTTGTGACATCTCACAGGTTGTCTCAAATGCTTTGTCATGGAGTTGCTCTTGTGTAAGGATGTAGACACACTGAGAAGACTGAAGCCTGCAGCCATCTAATGGAAGTGGTGTAGGGGGAGCATCAGGTTTCTTCACAATTTCATAGGTTTTTGACTGTGGAGGTTGATAAGACCGTACACTGCCAGCTTGCACAGGCCCAAAGGTAGACTCAACCAGGGGATAATTGTTCTGTCTCTGTGCAGCTGTGAACAAGTGGTGGAACATGAGTTTTGTGTAGTGATTTGTGTCTCGTCTGGTAAAGCTGACCAACCAGGTGGTTGCACATAGCACTTCCTGCAACTCAGGAGCAGTGTCTTCGAACCACTTTCACTGGTACAGACTGCTTTAACATCTATGAAGTGAAGAAAAACATTATGATGTGCAGAAAGCCCATGTAATTTATCGCAATGTATCCACGTTAAGTCTGACGAGGTGCACAACTCAGGCCCTCGAGGTAGGCCATAAAGACAACTGGAGCAGTTAAAGGTTTTGTTCTTTTTTCAACAACCCTCAGTTATGTATACTCATGAGAGTGATACGATAATCTAGTGATAAGAATAAATGTGAACATTGTCTCCTACATATGTTGACCAGAATTAGTTTCCTACAGAATACGTTTTCTTAGCAGTGCTAATATCTACAGTATCTATCGTCTTTCCCTACTTGCATGCTGTGCGGCTTTATGCTCTGTCAGTGTATATCTGTTAGATACTGTGCAGAATATATCAAATAAAACGTACTTTTATGCATTATACCTCGTTGGCATAATTATTGCAAGCCAACACAAATACAAACACTTTCAGCCAGATTCCCTGTAAAATAGTTAACATGAACTAGACAACGTTAATGTTACATTCGCTGAGTAGCTAAGTAGTTGAATGTGTGATTGCAAATCTGTCAATGCCTTGGCACTTACCTTCATAGTTGTCTATGTAGCTTCCTATATACATCTTGAACCTGTTTTCCTTGCTAGCTGGAGTCTCGGACGCAGATCTGACTATTCGATGTACATCATTAATGTTAAGTTTAGGCAATTCCTGGAGACGCGTTTTATTTTTAAACAGCGACAAAGCCAGACATAGCGTTAGCAATATTATCTCTACTGGTTTGTAATATGCGGGACTGGAAACTGGCACACAGGTTGGAAGTGGGCGTGGAACATTCGTCATGGAATGTGCATAAGCCCTATTTGAAATAATCCCAACCAAGAACACAATTTAAATTCACAATGTACGATTTTTTATCATAATTCATTCAAATCTTACGTTGAGTGACCTTACTAGATTTTTTCGACGAAAGGTAAAACCCCCAAAACTCCCCCTTGTACTGCTCCTAGGAGTCTGGGGCACATCTGTTTTGAGCAACTTGAAATGGAGCGTTTTTGTAAATGTTGCTGTGTTTTGGGCTAAAGTTGCTGTGTTCTCTGTTGATACTGTTGTGGTGTGAGCCAATGTTGTTGTGTTGTGGGTAGTTTATTGTTTTATGAAATGCAGCATTTTTATTAATGTTTCATTTTTGTTAATGTTGTTATGTTGTGGGTTAATGTTGTAGTGTATTCAACTTTTGTTTGCATCACTAGTGTTGTGTTTTGCACCCGTGGGCCACCGTACTGTGCCCTCCTGTAAAAGGATGTTTTCCCTCTACTCTGCGCCTGTCCTGCCTCCTCAGCCATGACGCACACTGCCATTTTTCCTGCTGAAATCTAAGGATTAAAGACTTGCCCTTTAGGGACTCAATTATCTTTTCTTTAGTTCACGTGTCACTTGTCTCACCCCCATAAACTGAACATGAACTGTCCCGCCATATCACAGGGGCCTCTGGCCTGACCATCTACGTCTTTCCTGGAGAAGGGCCACCTGACACGGGGGAATACTGTCTGCACCACCATTACAAAAATGAATTCAGCGCCATCATCTCACATCCCCACAGGTCATAGCACTTCATGGTTGCCAGGGAACTCTAATTACACATTTGCATTCTGTAGAGAGCAGCCGGACGCCAGGGACACGCCAGACGGAGGTTTTTAATATAAGCTGTTGTAATTATAATGTGTCGCTTACGTAAATAATGTTTTTTACCTTCCATCTTTACTTCTGCCCTCTGTTGTTTAGCAGATACCGTGCCTGGATATGGATAATTTCCTCTCTGTTACAAACTGATAATTTTGATTGAATCTACATTCATTGTGTTGATTCTGTAATAATAGGACTTTGGAGCATGACAAAAACGTTCAGAGAACACTTAATGTTGTATATAGAGTGGCTCTCAAATGTATTCACTCCATTGGGCTTTGCAAATTTTCTGTTGCAAAATTTAAATACAAATATTTTAATAAGGATTTTTTTCACTGAACACAGAAAGTCCATAATTGAAACTAAAATAATCAAAATGTTCTAAATTAAATACAAATAATAAAGAGAAAATACTTGACATCCAATCCCATTCTTCTTTGACAAAGTGCTCCAGCTCTATCAAGTTGGATTTGGATGTGTGGTAAACTACAATTTTAATTGAACATATTTTTAAGCAAACAAGCAAGTTTATTCATATAGCACCATTCCTACACAGAAGCAATTCAACGTGCTTTACAAAGAATAAGACAAAATGTAAAAATACAATTGCATAAAAAAAAATACTCAAATAAAAACATAATAATCATAATAATAAAACACAATAAAAAAATTGAAGAAAAACAGGCTAAACAGTGCGGTTAAGTTTTTCAAACTGTGCATAGAAAGTGTTGTGCTCGTCAGGGAGCAATGTGGCAGGACGAGCATCACTGCTATTTCTCCCTTCCTAGTCTGTGTTGTGTCGCAGACCACACCACATGCATCTGGGGTCAGAGTGGTTGTAGTTAGACTCCAACTTATGTTAGTAGTATCTTTTTACATATCTGATAGACTTGCGTAGGTCATATCGGGATCTTAGAATCATTTCTGTGCTAGGTCATCTGATGCCTGGCATCCATAGCAATTCAGATGAGCATTCCCGGGAATCACAGGGGCTATGACCCATTACAAGTGGCCACTCCTTACCCATGCTGCAGAAGAATAGAAGTGTGATCCTTGAAGCTGTTCTGTATTTATGAATAACAATGTTCAAGAGTCTCTGATCAGTTATGGATAAGCAATTATTGGTAGGAAGGACATGGTCAGGCCTGTGTGAAGGCATCTGGAGGGGCAAGAGCAAAACCCAAAACTGTGTACGGTGTGCTGAGAAGAAGTGCAAATGTCTCTTACCGAGTGGGTAATTGACAAACTACCCGTTGTTAAACAGCGTAGTGGTTAAAGACACGGACTGTCACATATAGCCGCATTTCCACCAAAAAAGACCCGGAACTTTGAGTCCCAGGAACTACTATTCAAGGAACTGAAGGGTACCTTCAACTGAGGGGTACCTTCAGCAAGTTAGTAAAAGACCCACGAAGAATAGCAAAACTAGTCCTCTGACATATGCACCATACGCAATAAAAAGCGAGAGACAGGCATCTTTATTATTAATGCGTCACTGCATCATCACAGCAATCACGGAGGAGATTAAAGTTGTGTTGATCATGATTTATTAGTTTGCACATGTGGTCATTGTGTCAATGGTGGAAAAGAAACGAGCAGTAGTAGCAAATCTATTTCAAAATGCCTGAAATGTAAGACGAGTTGCAATACAAATAAAGTGAACCTGATTTTACAAGTTATTGTGGAGATCAACCATGAGATGACTGAGACTGATTCGGACCATTGCGCATAAAGAACAATAATGTTTTTTTCAGTAAGCCTATAAACAGTCCCCTCCAAAAGTATTGTAAGGGCAAGGCAAATTCCTTTGTTTTTTTTGGTCACTGAAGACATTTTGATTCAAGATCACAAGATGAGTATGAGACAAGAGTTCAGAATTTCAGCTTTAATTTCCTGGAATTCACATCTAGATGTATTAAACAACATATCACTGCTTGTATTAGACCACAGCATTTTTAGGTGAGCAAAAGTAAATGAACACATAATCTTAAAGTAAATCATATTTAATATTTGGTGGCATAACCCTTGCTTGCAATAACTGCATCAAGCCTGCGACCATCGACATCACCAAACTGTTGCATTCTTTGTTTGTGATACTAATCCAGGCTTTTACCGCAGCTTCTTTCAGTTCTTGTTTGTTTCTCCCTTCACTCTCCTCTTAAGAAGGTGAAATGCATGCTCTATTGGGTTAAAGTCAGGTGATTGACTTGGCCAGTCTAAAACCTTCCACTTTTTCCCTCTGATGAAGTCCTTTGTTTTGTTGGCAGTTTGCTTTGGGTCTTCGTCCCTGCAGCATGATAAACTTCTTCCTGATTAGTTTCAATGCACGCCCAAGCCATGACATTACATTTACCATGCTTCACAGATGAGATTGTATGCTTCGGATCATAAGCATTTCCTTTCTATCTCCACACTTTGGCCTTTCCATCACTTTGGTAGAGATTTATCTAGGTCTTATCAGTCCATAAGATTATGTTCCAGAACGTTTGCGGCTCTTCTCTTTACTTCTTTCCAAATTTCAATCTGGCCTTCCGATTCTAACTGCTGATGAGTGGTTTGCATCTTGTGGTGTGGTCTCTATATTTCTGCTCTCTGAGTCTTCTTCGAACAATGGATTGTGATACCTTCACCCCTGCAGTGTGGAGGTCATTGGTGATGTCACTAACTGATGTTTTGGGGGTTTTCTTCACGGCTCTCATGATTTCTGTCATCAACTATTGTTGTTTTCATTGGCCGACCTGTTCGATGTTGCTCAGTACACCAGCAGTTTCTTTCTTTTTCAGGACATTCCAAATGGTTGTGCTTGCTAATTAAGTAAATTACAATTGGGAATAATTTTATTGTAAACCACACAGACTTATTATTAACACCTTTTTATGTGTTTCAAATATGCGAGTACTGCAGAATGTGTTGTGTTTCTCCATCCGTTTTGGTACAC
Source organism: Esox niger (assembly GCA_016801105.1). Taxonomy (NCBI): domain Eukaryota; kingdom Metazoa; phylum Chordata; class Actinopteri; order Esociformes; family Esocidae; genus Esox; species Esox niger. The sequence goes on along the minus strand of JACXGJ010002609.1, from coordinate 49,568 downwards.
AAAATAACAATAACAATGGACTGGTGTGAAACCTTGGTTCCAACTTTCACCGAGGCCCAGTGGATAAAGAATGTCCGCATATCTAAGGACACATTTCTGTATCTGTGCTGTCGGAAGTGGACTCCACAGTACACCTGGTTTTACATTTTAGTTTCTATTGTGATTTAAGAGGCGCCTGGAGGGTGGTTACCCGGAGTGTGTAGTGGTGTTCACAGATGGATCAAATGACCCAAGGACGGGTCGGACGGGGGCAGCTTTTGTGGTTAGAAGAGCAGGTGTGAGGTTCACAAAGTGTTACAGATCACTTGGCCGTTTACACGGCTGAGCTTCTGGACACTAAGCCGGAAAGGGTGGTTATTTGCTCTGATTCAAGTGAGGTGTTGATTAGTTTGCAATCCTTCAAGTCAACTAGGCGGCAGGACATTTTAAACAGGTTGTGGGAAGCACAGGATAGAGCAAGAAGAGATGGGATACAGGTGTAATTCATGTGGGATCCGGCTCATGCTGGGGTGGCTGGAAACAAGGTAGCCGATAAATAGGCAAAACAGGTCCTGATTAGGGTGGTGGTGGACGTGGTGATGTCCTTGAGCAGCGCAGAGGCTAAGGTGGTTGTGTGGAAAGAGGTGAGGAAGGTGTGGCAGGACCAGTGGAATGTGGACATCAAAGGAAGGCACCTGTTCCAGATACAGGGTGAGATTGGGGATCGAAAGATTGCTGTTAGGAGTAGGGTGGAAAAGGGGATTTTGACTAGATTGAGGGTAGGGCACTGTGGATTGCACGACAGACTACACAGGATAGGGAAGCATCAGACTGGGCTGTGTGACTACTTTGGGGAAATGGAGATGGTGGATCACGTCCTGAGGCAGTGCAGGCACTATGAGAGGGAGAGAGCTGTTGAGTCAAGGTCTGAGGGCAGAGGGGGTGCACGTGTTGAGAAGCTATGTTGGGGAGTGGGTGTTCGGGTGCAGTGGTTAAGTGTCTGTTTTTATGCCTTAAAGAAACTGAGTTGGCAGGGAGAATTTAGGTCCTCTCTGAAGCTGGCCCACACTCCTTTAAAATAGGTGGCGGTAATGCACCAATAGCGTTGGATGCCAACTGCCGTTAAACCCCAAAGTAGAAGAAGACTCGAATTCTAACAGCTGCAAACACTGGTAAATGCTACTGTAGCTAGCTAGCAAACATCAGCTAACCGTTAGGAAACAAAGTGTGACATGTAATTCAATGCAGCAAAGGTCGGTGTCAATCATAAATGTGTCCTATTGTATTGAGCGGTAGTAGTAAACAAATGTCTAACATATCCTTTGTTTGAAGTAATTACTGAAAGTCAACAACCAACAACACAACCTCAGATTCCCACACACGCACTGTAGTTACAGTACCTGCATGATGTGCAACTGCTGAGGAAAGGACCGAACCATTGTAAGGCAATGGGTGGCGGCCGCAATCTTTTCAAACTTAAAAACGCGTTATTAAGTGTCTTTAATCTGTGTGCTATAATCAAGTGCTTTCATTGTGTGTTATCAATATTTTTTAAATTACATAGTTATGTTTACAGGGATATAATTAGGAAGGACAAATCCTAGTTTTCCCAGTAGGGAAAATCTGTCTGGAAGACAACCAAATGTAAATAATCATCTGGAGTTACTCATGTTATCACCTTTATCTTTGGTTGTAAACAAACAGCAGCGCCCACAAACATGTAAGGTAACTTCAAGAAAGTTTTTACACAATATTTTGACCAGTTGTCAGCTCTGGCGAATTTTGATGTTCGCAGCCTGTTGGTACACGTATCACTTCTTGTCCCGATTTGAACATTTGCTACCTCGGTATTGTCATAGTGTAGATCTTAAAAAAAAATTACAATGAGTAAATAATGTTGAAAACACTGTTTGAGCTAAATGTTAATAAAATTGCAGTCTGACCAGTGAACATACGCTTCCGTGACAACTCTAGCCTGATCACAGTGGTGTGATCGTATGCGTCCAAGTGTTAAATACACTATAGAGAAATAACAAAAAAAAAATTGCCCCCTCTCAATTTTTAACTGCTCCCTCAATTACTTCAGTGCGTAGCTCCCCCTGTCTTGCCATGAAGGCATCTTCAGGGTGGATTGATAGGTTGATCTGTGTCATGTAAAAATTGTATTACGTTGTGTGACTTTGATTAGATCTGGAGCTTCTATATAAAAGGCCTTTGGTCTTCCTTGACCCTATTTCAATTCCAGGAGCAAGTCAGACGCATGTCAAGCTCCATAGCAATTTGAATTGTTCGTATCAATTATGCCTGGCTTGTTCTAACTAATTGTAGACACAGATTACTTGAGGATACAAAAATGTGTTAATTAAGCAGACTTATTAATTGGCTCGCTGGTCAGGTGGTGCAATTAGCATAACACATCAGACAACCTGTCTCCTCTCATGTCGCGGTTGAATGTGGACTCCAAGCAGGCCTAAATACCATACTCTACCTGCATTCTGATTAACTTTCGTTTTTGCCCGTGTTGTCCTAGAAACAAGTTGCTTGTTGATTTAGAAATCCATTCAATATCAATGTGGTGCAACCTATGAAACTAAAAGCCAACCCTTTTCGCTTCACTCATTCATCACTCGTTTTTTTGTTAAGGACAAACTGCTTCAATTGCTAAATGTTCTAGACTTGGTTTGTCTTTACAAAAGATGATGGATGGAGACGTCAAAACAGATTTTGTCACCACTTGCAGTGAAATGTTTTTTCTCCCTTGATGCTTCTGACATAAATGCTTTGTTCCTCCTTTACCAATGCAGGCTCTGTCTTAAACAATTGAGACTCTACTAAGGGAGCGTAACTACCAGTGGGTTTTGCTCCCGACTGCACACCTAAATAATAAGACTTATTTTTAAGATATCTTGGATGTTTACAACTGTGTAATTTTTGTGTTATGGTGGATTGATGGGCTAGGGAAATATTTGTTTCCTAGTAGTTTTTTTAATGAGTGTATTACAGCAGAAGGAAGCAGCACAAAGTATTCTGTCGTGTGCACACAGGTCACGTAAAATAATATGCGTTCAGGCCATTCATTTCAGGCATAGATAATATCAAGAGTATCTGGATGGCAATGCCTAGTCTGCTGTACACTGTTGTTGTTAGGGTTGGGGAGTAAAGGATTACAAAAAACAGTTACATTACAAGCTAATTTTTTTATCATACTACAGACACTAGAAATGTATAAATATTACCTCCTGGATTACTTTTAAATTTACAAAGAATAAGTGCGCAAAATACAGTGAGGGAAAAAAGTGATACCCTGCTTATTGTGTACGTTTGCCCACTGACAAAGAAATGATCAGTCTATTATTTTAATGGTAGGTTTATTTATACAGAATAACAAGAAAATCCAGAAAAACACCCGTCAAAAACTTTATAAATTGATTTGCTTTTAATGGAAGGAAATAAGTATTTGATCCCCTCTCAATCAGAATGATTTCTGGAACTGAGGTTTCCTTTACGCAGGTAATGAGCTGAGATTAGGAGAACATTCTTAGAGGGAGTACTCCAAATCTCAGCTTGTAACCTGTAAAATAAACACCTGTCCACAGAAGCAATCAATCGATCAGATTCCAAACTCTCCACCATGGCCAAGACCAAAGAGCTGTCCAATGATGTCACGGACAAGATTGTAGACTGGCTGGAATGGGCTAGAAGACCATTGCCAAGCAGCTTGGTGAAAAGGTGACAACAGTTGGTGTGATTATTCGCAAATGGAAGAAACACGAAACAAAAACACGAACAGTCAATCTCCCTTTGTTTGGGGCTACATGCAAGACCTCACTTCATGGAGTTGCAATGATCATAAGAACGGTGAGGAATCAGACCAGAACTACATGGGAGGATCTTGTCAGTGATATCAAGGCAGCTGGGACCATAGTCACCAAGAAAACAATGAAATCCTGCAGTTCCCATGAAGTCCCCCTGCTCAAGAAAGGACAGTACAGGCCCATCTGAAGTTTGCCAATGAACATCTGAATGACTCAGAGGAGAACTGGCTCCAAAATCGAGCTCTTTGGCATCAACTCAACTCGCCGTGTTTGGAGGAGGAGGAATGCTGCCTATGACCCCAAGAACACCATCCCCACCGTCAAACATGGAGGTGGTAACATTATACTTTGGGGGTGTTTTTCTGCTAAGGGGACGGGACAACTTCCCTGCATCAAAGGGACAATGGACGGAGCCATGCGCCATCAAATCTTGGTTGAGAACCTCCTTCCCTCCGCCAGGGCACTGAATATCAAATCAATTTATAACATTTTTGATATGCGTTTTTCATTAATTGTTATTTTTTCCCTCACTGTTCAAATAAATCTACCATAAAGATTATAGACTGATAATTTCTTTGTCAGTGAGCAATTGTACAAAATCAGCAGGGGATCAAATACCTTTTTCCCTCACTATACCACTCATTATTGTATGAAAAACACTGTTATTCACACCCAAAGCACCTCAGCTGTGCATGATCAGCATGTGTGCAAATATGTCCAAGGCATAAACAGATAAATGAGATTAGCGAATGAAGCACTTGTTTTATTGTGCATGCCGATGTTAATATTAGCTTACCTATAGAAAATGTGGTTTAGTAATCTGCTACCGATGCATATTTGTGCGCAAATTATGCTTGAAAAGTTAAGGATATATTGGTCTTTATATATAATGATGTAATTACCTTTTTCCAAAAATTACCATTTATTTTGCCTTTCAAAATTATGTCCAATCCATTGAATATACCACAGTTCTAGAAAAAACTCAAGGACAAAAAAAAAATCATCTGAACTCAAGTGTCACGGCAAAAGGTCTGAAATCTGTAAAATGTCTTTTTTCGCTATGCCATTTTAGGGTATTGTGTGTAGATAGAAGGCAATTGTCTAAGTAATGTATTCCTTTTTAATGAATTATCCAAGACCAAAATACAACAAAAGGGGGAGAAAGTCAAGATGTTTGAATACATTTCAAAAACACAGTACATAACCAATAAGGTAAAATGAAAAATCCATATAAATGCCTAGGTATGTTAATTCTCTAATTTATCGATTCAGTTTGGTGTTGTTCAGTTGGCTATATTCCAAATTTGTTTGAGTAATCCAAAAGTTACATTTCTGATAACAATTTTAGACAGGTAACTTGTAACCATTACAGATTACATTTATAAAGTAACCTAACCTGTGACGGTGAGCTGACGGATTACTCCGTCATCTCCCGTTTTTCCCAGGACTTTCCCGGTCCCATTCATTTGTCTTGTCCTCAATCATTGTTCACACCAGGTCCCAATCAAGCTATTAGTATGTGTTTAAATGTTTCTCCTCTGCTCACCCTCAGTTGTTTGTCATTGTTCCACGTTACTGTGCGTCCCCATGTATGTAGTGATTGTTGTTTTCTTTGTGTTACTTTCAATTAGTAGTTTTGCCCCAGTACTTGGTATTTCTGTTCTGTTGTTTTGTGTTTTTTGAAGATTAAAGAGTACACCGACTGCTACCCTTGCCTGTGCCTGGTCCGTTTCCCCACTACACACCCACTGTGACATAATCAACCTTGTGTTTTAACGTTTGCCTTGTAGTTTCAGAACCTGAAATAGATTAACCACAGAACAGGATAAATCACAGAAGATAAACCACAGAGGATGCTGATTTGTAGCTTTAATCAAAAAGCCAAAACCTTTTTGACAGCTCGAAAAATGGACTTTGAAATGTTTATATTTAATACCTTTCAACACTGCATCATTTGCATTTAGATCCCAGAGTTCAATATCTTTTAAATATAACCAGTTTCCTATTAATGAAAGTGACAATAGGTGCACTAGAGAGGCAATAGTAAGACAACCCCTAAAAAGGGAATGGTTTTGTAGATGGTGGCCACAGTCAATTGCGCTCTCCTTATTGGTCATGACTGATTCTTGTCTCATGTTTTGTCTCACGTTTTCACATTATTCTATTGTCTTTGTCACTATTGGTACAATGGGGTTATATCTGCAGCCCCGTTCGGGTAGCAGAGGTAGTCCAGCTCCTCCAGGATAGCACTTACATATGTGCAATTGCAAGAAGGTCTGCTGTGTCTCCCTGTACAGTCTCGAGAGCATAGAGGAGGTACCAGGAAACAGGTCATTACACGACGACAGCTAGACAGGGCAGGTATGTGTTCTGGTATCTGCTCCTTTGTGCAAGGAGGAACAGGAGGAAGACTACCAGAGCTGCGCAGGCAGTGAGAGCAAGTTCACACTGAGCACGGGACAGACGTGAAAGAGCCTGGAGACTGCATGCAAAATCATCCAGAATGACCAGTTTGGCGGTGTGTCAGTGATGGTCTGGGGAGGCATAAACTTAATGGGTCGCACAGACCTCCACGTGTTAGCCAACAATACCCTGATTCCTGTCAGGTACCGAGATTAAATGCTCAGACCCTTCGTCAGATCTTACTGATGCAGTGGGTCTGGTGCAGGACAATGCCAGACCTCATGTGGCCAGACAGTCCCTGGATGACGAAGGCATTGATGCTATTGATTGGCCCTCATGTTCCATAGACCTAAATCCAAATGAGAATCTCTTGGATGTTATGTATCGTGCATCCTACGACGCCAAGTAGCGCCACAGACTGCCCAGGAGCTCACTGATGCCCTTATCCAGGTCTGTGAGGAGATCCCCCAGGAAACCTATCCTTCGTCTCATCAGGAGCATGCCCGGACATTGCCAGGAGTACATACAGGCACATGGGAGCCATGCGCACTACTACATATTATGAGTTGTCTTTTTTTTTTATATTTACGCAAGTTGGAACAGCCTGCGATTGCAATTGTTTATTTTTCAGAGTGAGTTTGAATCCTGTTCCCAATTTTAATTTGAACACCGCAAGAGTAAAGTAATACTTCTGCAAATGTAAAGATAATTAGAAATAGTTTTTCATACATTTTTATTTGTTTTCCGCAAAGCCTTGGATGTAACTCAACCGGTTCAAACAGATATAACACATAGTACAGTAGTTCCTTGTTTCTGAGTGGAAGAGCATGTGCCCATTCATTGCCCACTAGAGCAATGCATATCATTTCCATGTTGTATGTTGTGGAGCTTTGTCATAGAGGGCTTCGATCCTAGTGGTTCACCCCGCCACATACTGTGATGGTAATTCCCTCAATAGACACTATTAAAGGAGTAAGTTCGCAAAATTCTCTTGGCACAATTAACAGTTTATTTTATATTTGCAAATAGAAAGACCTGTCAAATTCTTACAGGTGTCTCTGAAGAAAATACATGAACAGTCAGTATTTATTACAGTTAGAAAGGGTGTGGTAAGATGCTACACATCTGTCCAAACTCAACAAAACACATTCCCATTTTTTCAATCACAATCTTAGATTTCACCCAAGAGGCAGGCTATCCCCCCCACTTGGGTAACCTTTTAGATACGGTTGCACGACTAAATTAAAAGAAATACACAACAAGAAACTTGCTCCCTGGTACACAGATAATACTAGGGTTAGGGTTAGGGTAAGCCTCCAGAAATTTGGAGTGAAAGTGGCGCTCCACAGGTGGAAGTATTCAGACTAGCCTGCATAGATAGCACACTAAAATTCACTCCCATCTGCTCAATCAGTGTTATTTCTCCAACTTGATCGAGGTGAACAAAAAGAATAAAAAATGTTTCTGATACAGTTGCAAAGTTAACAAAAAAGGGTTAGGGTTCACCCAACAAGTGAAGTGGGTCTTCACTTAAGCTGTAATGAATACATGAACATCACCATTTATACATTTCCATTTGAAAACAAATAACTGACTCCTCAAATAATTATAATCCCCTAAATCTCAGTTGTCCTGACAATGTCTTGAACCTCCCTGACCAGGTGTCAATGGGGACACTGGAACTTTGAGATCCCGTATCCCTCGACACATTCACTAAATTTGTAATGAGTTCTAAACCCATAAATTGTCATCTAGACCCAATTCCAACAAAATTTCTTAAGGACCTTTTTCCGGTGCTAGGTCAGCCAATGTTGAACATAATAAATGGCTTCATTTCCTCTGGATGTGTACCAAACTCACAAAAAATAGCAAAATTAAGCCTCCTCTAAAAAAAGTATCTGGATCTAGACACAAACAATTATAGGCCAATATCGAACCTCCCATCCCTCTCTAAAATCTTAGAAAAATGTGTTTCCCAACAACTGAATGCCTTCCTGAAGACAAATAACATGTATGAATTGCTCCAGACCGGTTTCAGACCCCATCAAAGTAGAGACTGCACTCGTGAAGGTAACAAATTACCTTCTAATGGCCTCAGACAAAGGTTCCGCATCGTCCTGTTGCTTCATAATCTTAGTACTGCTTTTGACACTTTTGATCACTCCCTTCACTTAGAGAGACTGGAAAGCCATATTGGGCTACGTGGGTATGTTCTAGCCTGGTTTAAATCTTATGTATCTGAAAGATATCAGTTCGTATGTGTGGATGGTGTATCCTCTGACAAATCAAAAGTGTTTTGGTGTTCCTCAAAGCTCGGTTCTGGGCCCTTTATTGTTCTCACCATATATGCTGCCTCTTGGTGATGTAATCTGAAATCACAATGTCAATTTTCACTGCTATGCTAATGACAAATAGTTATATATTTCGATGAAGCACAGAGAAGCCCCAAAAACGAGCATGTGTTTCCAATATTAGGAAGTAGATGACAGAGAACTTCTTGCTTTAAAACAAAAAAAATTAAATGCTCGGTTTTGAAACCTAGAAACAAAGAGTTTTGTTGGCAGATCTCACTGTGAGCCTCGATGGCTGCATTGTGGTATCCCAAAAAACTGTAAGAAATCTCGGCGTTCCCCTTGACGCTTTCCTCGCCTTTGATGAACATATAAAATATATCTCAAGAGCAGCTTATTTTCATCTTCGAAACATTGCAAAAATCTGTAACTTTCTATCAAAAACTTGCTTTTTGTTTTGTTACTTAAAGATTAGATTACTGCAATGCTCTTTTTCCAGTTACCCTGATAAATAAATAAATAAACTTCAATTAGTTCTGCACACGGCAGCTAGAATCCTAACTAGAACAAAACATTTGAACACATCACTCCACTACTAGCCTCTTAGGGATAGGACTGATTTCAAGGTTTTTTGGTAACCTATAAGTCAATACAAGGACTTGCTCCTACTTATCTCACTAAAATGATCCAGCCATACATACTTGCATGTAACCTTAGATCGCAAGATGCAGGCCGTTTAACTGTAGCTAAAATTTCTAAACAAAGAGCCGGAGGCAGGGCCTTCTTTCATAGAGCTCAACTACTGTGGAATGATTTGCTAATTAAAGTTAGAAATGCAGACTCATTGTCTACTTCAAGTGACTCAAAGACTCATCTCTTCAGCCTGGTCTATTATTAAGTGTAGTCTGGCCCAGGGGCGTGAAGTTGACCAGAAAGGACTGATACTGTCCATCCTTGCTGTCTTGCCAGGTGGGCTCTCATTGCCACTGGGATGCTCTCCTTCCAATGCCATTCGGCATTGTTGTTGTCTCTCTGTTGCGCTTTGGTGCAATTGGGCTGTACTCTCCTGGCAATACTCGGCCCTCATTCAGGATGATTGCGGTTAGTGGGTGTCCCTTTGGTTGATTCTTGGCATTGTGGGCGGATTGATTTCCTGCCTGCTGGGCCCTGTCCGGGCTACATTCTTTGGCTACAGATGTTGAGCCGGTTAGCTCTCTAACTTTGGCAGCTAAGGTTCCATTGATTATGAGCAGAGGCAAGTGTGAGGAACAAGTGTTCTAACCCACTCACCCTGTAGCATAAGGGTTTTACGCTATTGCCACCTCATGCTCTCATTACCTTCCCTTTTTGATAAGGGTAAACGAGAGCAAGGGATGGCCTGGCATACACTGTGTGAATACTTTCATGGACATTATATCCATAACTGACTCGGTTTTTCTACACCTGTTTATCTAGGAAAGAGACAACGCCGGGCAGCGGGCTTCATAGCTAGCATAGCCCCATTGGCGGCTAGCTCAGAGTCTCGTCCCGTGAGCATCATTGCCATGACAACACTTCTGAGTGCGCTAATATGCAGGATCGCACGGCTTCACCGGGCTACCATTCCCTTCCTTCTTTGGACATAAGCAGTCTGTGTTTGTGTGCGTGCTTTGGTGACAGAGCCCTTCACAGCTCAAAAGGACAATGCACTCCCTCCCCATGTAGGTGTTGAGGAATTCACTGCACATTCAGATTCTATCATCTCTATTACTCCTTTTCAATACTCGCCACCCATGGGTTGTGCATCCCCCTTTGAAATGAGAGCCGGCTGCGGCAAGGGCAAGAATAGAGTATTTCCTGTGGGCCCCTCCTAAGCTGCACGTGCTTCTGTTCTCTCAGCATTATTAGGAGTGACGTCAGAGCTGTACTCTTATCTGTTTGGCTCGATCAGACAATAAGGAGAGGGTACTCTGTGCAGTTTCATTAGCTCCCACCTCCATTCACAGGAGTGTTGGAGACGGCAATGTCCTCACCAGAGGAGGTGACAGTTCTACTGTCGTAGACAGCGGAACTTTCGAATGGTAGAGGCGTTATTGAGGTTGATCCGACAGCCCAGAGAGAGTGCAGTTTTTACTCCCTATACTTGTGGCAAAGAAAACAGTCCATTTTGGATTCACAGATTCTCAACAAGTGCATGGCCAGACTGTCGTTTTGCACATTCTTGACAAAGTGCCTGTTGAAATCTGTTTCTGTTCTCCCAATTGATTTTTCTACAAGCATAGACCTGAAGAATTCATAGCGCTGCTCTGTCAGTATCTTTTTGATGTCACCTGTCAAAGGATACACGCCGCGATATCAGTGTGTCACAAAGGCATGGGGTCGGACTGTGTTCAGCCAACCCCTAGTAAGTTATTTCTCAGTTAGTGTGCTTCAATGGGAGCTGCCCAACTGCCTGAAGGAGCTCTGTCAGCTGCCATTGGAGCCACTGGCACAAATTTCCCTGAAATTCCTGTCCTTGAAGACAGCGTTGTTTTTGGCACTCTGTTTTGCAAAACACGTGTGCCATCTATGTGCTCTCTCCACACGCTCTGATTGCTTATTCATCAATGGTGTTTAGCCGGGTGGTGTTAGAGCCGAATCCTACATTCGTGCCAAAGACTATTACAAGTTCTTTCAGATCTTGTGTGGTCAAACTGAGGAGAAACGTCATAATCTGTGTCCCGTTTGCATGGTAGCGCATAACATGGAATGCACAAAATGGATCAGATCGTCTCCCCAGCTGTTTGTGTGTCACAGCGTTGTAACGCTCTGTCGGTCACTTTCAAAACAACTTCTTTCTCACAGTAGATTATGAGACATCGGAATTGCTAGCCACTGAGGGGCTCAGCACTCATTCTAATCGAGGGGTTGCTGCATCCACTGCCCACTTTTGGAGGCGTCAGAGTTGAGAACATCTGTGATGTGGTGTCATGGTCAATGCTGTCTCCTCATTCGTTTTTACTTAATGGATGTCCCTTTGACATCATTGGTTCACTCTGCCCTTGGCACTGTGACCAGAGAATTGTGAGTGTATGTGAAGGTTCCTGCAACAGTCAGATTTTTCTCATTCATTCTGTTGTGTCACCACGTGTTTAGTTTTACATTCAAAAATAGAAAACAGTAAATAGTCTCGCATACAGGTGTTATAATGTTATAGAAAACTGCAATGTTTCGGTCAAACACCATCGTCAGGCATACTACTTGGTATTTTCTTTTCTTCTTGCATCTGGGCATTTATTTTCAGATGTGTGATCTGCTGCTTATTTTTGATCAGACCTTTTTCCAAATTGTTTTTTTGTGTTGTGTCATCATGATCTTCCCCTGTTGTGCGTTCCAATTGTGTGGTCGGAGGACCCCATCGTGTGACCACTTGTTGCATTGCTATCAGTTACTTTGTATGAGTACAGTAGCCTACGCACTTTCTCCCCCCAATGCCTGTGACAGCTATCAAGTATGTGTCTGAGCGCTTATAGGGTTAAGGAAACAGAAAGTTGGTTATCGTCCCATAACCTTTTACCTTTTGCATACAAGTTGGTTATTTTCCACAATATTTCTGGTGTCCTCCTGATTTTATTGCACTACATTTGAAAAGTTAACTCATAAATATCCTTGTGAAAATATGAAATTAGTTTGAATAGGAGATACAGCAATAATTATAAAAAAATATGGTCATTGACAAGGTTGGAAATATGTTTTTTTATTGAAGTTATTTGTGTCCTTCAAACGTTGCTTTCATCAAAGAATCTTCCATTTAAATCAATCATAGTCTTGCATAACTTTGGCATTCTAGTTGCCAATTTGTTTCAGTTATCTTCTGAGACTTCCTGAAGCACTTCTTATGTACCATATGGTCAAGCTGCTTCCACAACAGCTAAGAACATACTTGTGTTCTTGAGATGAACGCGCTTGCCAAGTGATCTTGAGGGAATGGTCTTGCAAGATCGTGAGAACAGAGAACACACCTGCCTAGACTGAGATGCATGTGTGCTTGGCTATTGCGCAATACACTGAGCTCAGCTGGGCAAGGATCATTTAAGCAGCAACATGAAAACACTGGCACAATATTTGATACACTTTTTCTGTATTGTGTTTGTGTATAACATTTGTGTTTAATATAGACTATTCCTTCATAAAGAAAAACTCAAAACAAGTGTTTGTCATTTCACTAATTTCATAGGATGCGTACAAAAAATATATTTAATACTAAAATTGTTATGATGCCCCCGTTTCAATTGCATTGTCTGTACCCCTATATAGAGACTGCGTAGGAGACATATCTATTTAACCCATCTTTTTCTCACTTGTACCTTGTGAATTTCACAAGCACATTAATGTGCTACCAGAGGAAAAAAGCAATGGTCAAGACAGTCAAGACAACCGATCAGAGACTTATATATAGGAGGCAGCTGAGCAAAGGCATCTGATCCAGAGGGCCAGAATGAGTTTGAGGATGGCAGGGCTACATCATATGTTGGCACTTGTCTTTCTTTATGTAAGTGATGGAATAGTAACTAACATTTTACTTAGGTTGAAAACCTTAATGGAAACCCCAACCATCTCACAAAAGAATTACTTGAGTTTCCTATTGGCAACAGTTTTAAAAGGTCCAAAAAGGACAATCAACCACTTTACAACGAGTTACGGTGTTTAGAATGATCAGTTATGAACATGTATAAACTACACAATGTGGAATAATGGTACTGAACAAAATCAAACAGAATTATTTTCAGAACAAGGTGGATATCCATGCCCACAGCATCTGATGGCTGTCATCACCCTGTTTCGACAGCCTGTAGCTGGTTGGGATATTCGCTGGGCCTAAATCTAAGTTTGCCAACACACACAAACACACAGTGGGCTCAAAAAGAGTTTACTACCAACTACTCTTTGTTCCTGGTTAAATAACACAAGAAATAACAACATTCCCAAATAATGTAATTGTATAACATTTCTACATCATCTCGCCAAGGAAATGTGTATAATCGAGCGCATGTTAGGCATGCTGAAAACCAGCTGAAGATCCATCTTGCTGAGGACTCAGGAAGTGCGTCCTCTGTTTATGCCCAAGTTGGTTGCTGCCTGCAGCACTCTCCACAACCTTTGTCTCACTATGGATTACATCTTGGAGGTGGAGGACCTTCCTCAGCATGAGGAAGAGGGTGACAATCTAGAGGATTGCCCAATTGAGCAAGACGTGTCTGGCAACCAACTTCAGGCTAGACTGGATGTTACATCAGGACAGTATATTCACATCGCAACTATTAAGGGAAACTGATGATTATTATGCAATTCCACAGTTCCAACTATTGAGTAAAAACTAGTGTAAAATGCCATTTGCCTGGCAGCAGCAGGTGTCCATTTCCACCTCCTACCACAATGTACATTGTACCTTAACTATTATGGATAGGATGACTTTTTTGTATTTAAGTGAACCTGTCATATTAGCCAAAATAATAATCTTTATAATCTCTACTCACTCCCTTCCAGTTCTGGAAGAATTCATCTTCCTCAGCAGTCCCTGAATAAAAAATGTTTGTTGATTGTTTGGAGACAAAAGCCATATTCATATGATTTATATGACATTTTAATATGTGAAAATTTACTACAAAGCTATAAAAGCAGTTGCTCTCTACCAGTAAATATATAACTTAGCTAATGTTAATTATTCTCTACACTGCACTGAACTGAATAAAGTGATAGCTAGCTAATCGAAAAAGGTGGAGCAAGTTTACAAATGAGCCGTTTCTTAAATAAAATGAGTAATGATTCAGCAATATTACAATGCCCATTTCTTATCACTTTTTTTCTGATGTTGATTTGCAGGTACCGTTTACCTGAAAGAAGAAAAGTAAAAACAAACAGTTGTAAAGTTTGTCCGGCTCTCCTGGCATCTTGAAATTACTTTTGGGATATCAGATTCATTCTCGCTGGCCAAGTCACCAACATGCATCCTCAATAAAAGGGGCGGAACAAGATTACATCTGGGCATTGCGCCCTTTGGATTGGAAAGGTACTTGGGTCATGAAAGATGATGTCAAACAGGTTCACGAGAACAATGGATAAAAATGCGGATTTATAAACTGCCAGTGTCTACACAACACTATTTCGGATTAACTTGATGTTATTTCAATGGACAGAAATTTCTAAGTGACCCCAAACATTGGAACAGTGAGTACCTTTTCCACTGCTTCTACAGAGCAAAAGTTGAGAATTCCTGCAATTGGATAACAGAACTATGAAACCTATGTGTTCACTGATCATGGGTGAACGTAGCTGTTACAGCCCAGTGGCAAGTCTAGGGTATGATGCAGGAGTCGCAAAATAAAACAGCCAATGGATGGACACACGGACCAAGTAAGGAAGAGTTCAAAAAGGGTGCTTTTTATTTTAAACAAATCAAATCAAGGTTTACCAGCACCAGTTCTCAATGGGAGAAGGAAAGTGATTGGTGCCAAAGGAAAGAAATGAACAAAAATGGCCTACTTAAACAATAATGGAGCTAACTAAGCAAATATACATAGGGTGTCACTCACACCTAACCTATTGTGTGACAGAAAATTGCCTATGGTTTTAATAAGAATAACTAACTCTAGAAAAATAACAACAATAAAATACAGACATTGGACAACTACATACATAAGGGCAACAATAGGACACGTAACATTTAATGTGACATGGCAACAAAGTCTCTCTGCTCCATCACCAAAGCTCTCCTGCCTGGATGCTTCCAATCTATACGTATATAAAGGGGTGGGCGCGGTAAGAAACTAGCAGGAGGCGGTAGTGGATTGGCTGATCGGTAAGCGGGAACAGGAGGACAAGCTGAAAATGCAGTGGGATGGACCAATCCAGGGGAACATAATATGGGAAGGATAGGAGAGCACACCACACAACACAAATGACAGCACAAGTACCTGTACACACACTAATACATGGGGATGCAACAGTAGTGAACAAAATCTTGTTTAGATGTGAATCAGAACATCATGTATCCGTTCCACACACAAAGAACAAGAAATTGTCACACGGATGCTGAGAACAACACTGAAATCTTTTTTGGAGGATTACTACTATTCTGGATAATAGCAATTTGAACCGTATACTGTGTTGAGTGCATATTCCATTTTGGGTGGGTTTTTGCTCTAAACACATCTAAGAAATAGACACTGGAGATTGTAGACTTTGTTACTAAAAGAAGCTATTTTATATCTGTGCAAGTGTTAATTAAGCTAAATGGTGGGTATTTTTGCACTCGCACAATTGTCAAGACATTCGTGTCTGAATGGGATCCGCCTATTGGGCGGTGGGTGAACTATTCATGGAAATCTGTCATACGGAATGGGGTGAGAGACAAAAATAACTGATGACTGTTCCATTGTGAATGCAACCATTGTGGAGTCATCACATGACAACTGGGGCATCTTGCCCGAACTGTAATGGCCTAGTCGAGTACACAAACTTTGATGTCCAGATATAGCTAAACTATAAATGTTGTTCTGCCACCATGATGATAATGTTAACCCAAATTACCAGAGTTCGGTTTTCAAGCAAAGGAAACCAGTGGGCCAATGAGTGAGCAATTGACCTCACAGCCTTTCTTAATTGGTATTTTTTCCCTTTCTGTCTGAATACATAGCAGGTGGGCTGAGTCAGACTGTTAGGCTGCTTTCATTCATTCTCTACTTCCTATTATTTAGTCAGGTACATACGGAAGTCTCAGCAGTGAATGGACAAGGAAAGTACCAATCTTAGCTTAAGGTTTGCTAGTATGATTCACCAATAGAGGGTGTCCAGGGCATGGTTTTATAACAGCAATTATATTGTTGCGTCGATCCAAGGGAATGCTGAATTTGATGACACAGAGCAACAGTTTGCTTCTTCTGGAATCTCAGAGCCTTCCGATTCTTTTGGTCATTTTCCACTTAGCACTTACACAATGCTAAAAATGTCGGTCTGGATCCCAAAAAGCAGGGCTTTTCTCGTAGACTACTTCACAGTAGGAAGAGGTGTTGTGGCTGGAAATTTTTCATCCAACCAAGAGTAGAAAAGGGCATCTCAGAAACCTTTTCCCAGAATCCTCGACCCCTCGCTACACCTTTACCCCTCTCTAACTCCCACTTGGTTTTCTCTAGAAATATGGTTATCATTATGGAGCTCTCCAGGAGTTCTGAAACTTGTTGCCATGGAGACAGCAGCCAGATCCTGCCACTCTCAGAGGCTAAGACTAGACTGCGTAGGAGACCAGGGAGTGCCAGTCATCAGTTCAACTAGCAACTTCTGTCCATACATATTGACACATGTGGAAGAGACATGAGTAAGTTAGGTGCTACAGGCAATTTGTTGCTTATCCTAATCCAGCATCACTAAAAAACATTCACCCTGCTCCAAATCAATAAGTAGATAATCACATAAAACATTGAATTTCACTCTTGCTTATGCCATACAGAAATACTCAAACTTGTTTTAAACAATGTATAAACATAAGTAATTAAAATTAAAACCAAGGACCCAAACACTTCAGCATGCACATCAGGATACCTAAGTAAACTGTTCAAAGTGAGACAGCCAACGACCGTAGTATGGCTTGCTGTTGCTGCTTTACCTTCTGCTGATGATGTAGGCCACAACCCTTACACCCTTTACTCTGAAGGAAGTGGCATGACAGGGGGACTTGCAAATTACTATTATTTACAGTGGGGCAAAAAAATATTTAGTCAGCCACCAATTGTGCAAGTTCTCCCACTTAAAAATATGTGAGAGGCCTATAATTTTCATCATAGGCACACTTCAACTATGACAAACAAAAAAAATTCCAGAAAATCACATTGTAGGATTTTTAATGAATTTATTGGCAAATTATGATGTAAAATAAGTATTTGGTCAATAACAAAAGTTAATCTCAATACTTGTTATATACCCTTTGTTGGCAATGACAGAGGTCAAACGTGTTCTGTAAGTCTTCACAAAGTATTCACACACTGTTGCTGGTATTTTGGCCCATTCCTCCATGCAGATCTCCTCTAGAGCAGTGATGTTTTGGGGCTGTCGCTGGGCAATATGGACTTTCAACTCACTCCAAAGATTTTCTATGGGGTTGAGATCTGGTGACTGGCTAGGCCACCCCAGGTGCTTGAAATGCTTCTTACAAAGCCACTCCTTCGTTGCCCGGGCGGTGTGTTTGGGATCATTGTCATGCTGAAAGACCCAGCCACGCTTTCTCTTCAATGCCCTCTCTGATGGAAGGAAGTTTTCACTCAAAATCTCACGATACATGGGCCCATTCATTCTTTCCTTTACACGGATCAGTCGTCCTGGTCCCTTTGCAGAAAAACAGCCCCAAAGCATGATGTTTCCACCCCCATGCTTCACTGTAGGTATGGTGTTCTTTGGATGCAACTCAGCATTCTTTCTCCTCCAAACACGATGTGTTGAATTTTTACCAAAAAGTTCTATTTTGGTTTCATCTGACCATATGACATTCTCCCAATCCTCTTCTGGATCATCCAAATGCTCTTTAGCAAACCTGAGATGAGCCTGGACATGTACTGGCTTAAGCAGGGGGACACGTCTGGCACTGCAGGATTTGAGTCCCTGTAGTGTGTTACTGATGGTAGCCTTTGTTATTTTGGTCCCAGCTCTCTGCAGGTCATTCACTAGGTCCCCCTGTGTGGTTCTGGGATTTTTGCTCACCTTGTGATCATTTTGTCCCCACGGGGGAGATCTTGCGCGGAGCCCCGGATCGAGGGAGATTATCAGTGGTCTTGTATGTCTTCCATTTTCTTATAATTGCTCCCACAGTTGATTTCTTCACACCAAGCTGCTTACCTATTGCAGATTCAGTCTTCCCAGCCTGTTGCAGGTCTACAATTTTGTTTCTGGTGTCCTTTGACAGCTCTTTGGTCTTGGCCATAGTGGAGTTTGGAGTGTGACTGTTTGAGGTTGTGGACAGGTGTCTTTTATACTGATAACAAGTTCAAACAGGTGCCATTAATACAGGTAACGAGTGGAGGACAGAGGAGCCTCTTAAAGAACAAGTAACAGGTCTGTGAGAGCCAGAAATCTTGCTTGTTTGTAGGTGACCAAATACTTAGTTTACTGAGGAATTTACCAATAAATTCATTAAAAATCCTACAATGTGATTCTCTGGATTTATTATTATTTCTTCTCATTTTGTCTCGCATAGTTGAAGTGTACCTATGATGAAAATTACAGGCCTCTCTCATCTTTTTAAGTGGGAGAAGCTGACTGAATACTTTTTTGCCCCACTTTATAAGACTATTATTTATGTCAAATAGATTTCATATAGTTTTTAATTTACTTAAAGAAATTAGTTTGGGAACATCTTGAACAATTCCCGTACTTTCCTATTGCTTCCTAATGTCAATCATGTTTTTACACCAACATGCAGATAGCACTTGCTGGTCTGAGTGTACACCAATGGTAGTCATAACCTTATTACTGACAGGCATGCAATGCAAGAACTCTGGCTCCAACTAAATTATTGTTATTATTTCCAGCGGATGGCGGTGGGGGTCCAAATTAAATATACGTATGTCAATAACAGTATGAAATCTGCTTTAAAACTGAAACATTTACTTTCAGACGTAATTAATATTGTGCAGGTTACCTTTGGTAAGTATTACACAGAAAACAAACGGTATGGGCTCTCAAGAACTTACATTGGAAAACATTTAAAAATACATGTTGAAGGGGTCCTCAACAATTGAGAAATGAACTCATTTACTTGGGATAAAACCTCACTCCCCATCTGGAGGAGGCACTCCATCGGTTTCCTGTCTTCCCAACCGCTTCGCACTCGGCTGCGAACCGGTCCAGTGAGTGCTGGAGGTCACAGACCGATGATGCCATCAGGAATCGTCTGCAAAAAGCAGCGGAGATCTCCAGCCCACCTTACTGTAAACCCTCCCCACCCTGACTACGCCTCGATATCCTGTCCATAAACATTACAAACAGGATTGGTGACAAAGCGCAGCCCTGATGGAGGCCAACCTCCACCTGGAATGATTCCAACTTACAACCGAGAACCAGAACACATTCTCGCCTTGGACGTACAGGGATTGGATAGAACTGAGGGACCTCCCACAGTATCTCCCGGGAGACCCAGTCATACTCCTTCTCCAGATCCACAAAGAACATGTAGACCGGATGGGAATATTCCCAGGCCCCCTCCAGAATCCTTGCAAGAGTAAAGAGCTGGTCGGTTGTTCCACGACCAGGACGGAATCCGAATTGTTCCTTTTCAATCCGAGGTTCAACTATCTGCTGAACCCTCCTTTCCAACATCTTTGAGTAGACATTCCCTGTAATTGGCACACACCCTCTGGTCCTCCTTTTTGAACAGGGGAACAACCGCCCCGGTCCATCACTCCTTAAGCACAGCCCCCAACTCCCACGCAATGTTGAAGAGGCGTGTCATCCAAGACACCCCCCCCACATCCAAAGCGTTCAACATTTCTGGATCAGTTTTGCGTGTTTATTTATCTCTAGATGACACAGTGGTTGTCTTTACTACATCAAACCAAGAGATGACCAACTAGCTAATGCCTAGAACAATTGAGAATGGGTATACAAAACATTCAATTGTGCGTTTTAAGCAGTCGAACCAACACTCTTCAGATTATTAGCTGAATAGCAAGCCTACTAGCCTCGTGCTGTAGCATTTAATTTTAACGTGCTGTCATTTAAATTCCATTTTCAGTTGATTAACCAGATGTCTCCTAATAAGCAACACTGAGGCTATAACATGAATTTAATTCAGTACCGCTTTGATGATGTAATGACAATAACATATACATGTGCAAATTCTTTTTGGGGGATTGGTTTAAAGGAAAACCAAATAAAATGCAAATGTATATGTCAGGGAAATGCATCCATTTGTAACAATAAAAAATATACAAAGTGTGCTATTCAGTTAAAACACAGCTAACTACAAAAACTAGTAAACCAATTAAAACCTATATTCCACCTCCTGTAATTTCAGTGTGAAAATCACTTAGACAGAAAGTAAAAACCGCTGGTGCAGCTTGAGGAGGAGATATTATCAGATTAAATATATTTCATGTACAAATATAATACATATTATTTCCCATTCTTGTGGACTGTTGATACTGTCCCATTTTTCCCAACACTAAACTGAAATATCAGTCCAATACCTGTCATTATCCTACACGACTTGCAAGACCTGTGGAAGTCCTTTTCCTGTGTCAACCTCCAATCCACAACTCTGGAGTATTTGTTTGACGTCATCCGACTCTCCTGCCACTCACGCATGCTTCACTCCTCCAGGTCTGCCACTCTTCAGCAGCCTGTCAGCAGACTACGGCAGGGAATTCTGTTGTGTGGTTCCTCAGCTGTGGAGTACACTTGCAGTCACTCTCAGAGCTGCAGTCTCTAGCATTATTTATGGCATTGCAAAAGACTATTCAGAAAACTGTTCAGAAAATATTTCAAGGACCTTTTGTTAATATTTTTCTCCTGTCTACTGGATGTGGACATCTTTATAGAGCTTTGATTGTTGCCTGCTTACAATGCACTGTTATTTTGATTTTATTTATTATGTTTAGCGCTAGTTTTGGTGAAAGAGAAGCACTTTACAAACGGAATGAATTATTAATATCCTCTATCTTGTGAGTTGTGTTTAGGTGTGTTTGCCGCCCATTAATAAACTTTAATCTGGAGTGTTTTCTTTCAAATGTGGTCTGTTCAAATAGAGCAAAATAAACTGCTTTGGATACATATTAAAACCTTTTATCAAGCTACCAAGACTGAATCCAAAATGTATTTTGCACCTAGCCTTCTACTGCAGTATATATTTTCTTCCATTAGAGAGTTGCAATCCAAAGTTTTTTATGTGAAGTGCTATACTAAATTATCATCATCTTAATGGCATAGTTGACTCATTACATGGGTATACAACAGAAGATCATTAGATAGAATATCACTGATGTTACCGTATATAACAATAAAATGTACTTCATGTTTCCTATCAGTGCTTTGATTTCAAACAAGTTACCCAAAACTAACAGTGTTATTAAAAGTCTGTTTGATACAGTCACAGAACGCCCAAAGGATGTTAATCATAAACCTCAGAGATTATCTTAAGTCTTATGAACTTCTCAATAGCCTTCATAACATTTTCTTTCTCACTTTATTGATTGTCCTTTCATCCATAGCCCTTTCAAAGAATTTGGCAGTTGTTACATTTCTCTTGAACCATATAATAATGGATTGCCCATTTAAAGACCCTTTCAAATATGTATTGATTAAAGTTTCTTAAAACTGAAATAACATGCTGTTTTGAATTTGATGCCTGCAACACATTTAAAAAACATTGGGACAGGGGCTTGTTTACCACTGTTTTGCATCACCACTTCTTTTAACAAAACTTGAACTGTGGAGACCAATTGCTGTAGTTTTGAAGTGAAATATTTTTCCCATTCTTGCTTGATGTAGGATAACACCTGCTCACCAGTTTGGGATCTTTTTTGCTGTATTTTCGTTTCATAATACGCCAAATGTTTTCAATGGGTATCAGGTCTGGACTGCAAGCAGGCTAGTTTAGCACCCAGACTCTTCTGCTTAGGAGCCATGCTTTTGTATTATGTGCAAAATGTGGCATTGTCTTACTGAAATATGCAAGGTCTTCCCGAAAAAAGACATTGTTTGGATGGCAGCATATGTTGCTCTAAAACCTCTATATATTTTTCAACATTCCTTCCCAGATATGCAAGTCACCAAGGCCATGTGCACTAATGCATCCACATATCTTCATGGATGCTGGCTTTGGAAATGAGCACTAATAACAAGCCAGATGGTCCCTCTCTTCTGTAGGCCAGAGGACACGGCATCCAGGACTTCCCAAAATAATTTCTAATTTTCATTTGTCAGACCAAGGGTTCAGGTTTTCCACTTTGCCTCAGTCCGTCTTAAATGAGCTCAGACCCAGAGAAGGCGGCAGCATTTCTGGATCTTGTTTATATACAGTGGATATAAAAAGTCTACACACCCCTGTTAAATTGCCAGGTTTTTGTGATGTAAAAAACATGACAAAGATAAATCACGTTTTCCAATTTAAATGTGACCTATAATGTGTACAATTAAATTGAAAAGCAAACTGAAATCATCGAGGGGGAAAAATGGAAAAGAAAAACCTTACAATAACCTGGTTGCATTGGTGTGCACACCCTCTTATAAGTGGGGATGTGGCTGTGTTCAGAATTAACCAATCACATTCAAACTCATGTTAAATAGAAGTCATTACAAACCTGCCATTATTTAAAATGACTCTGTTAATCACAAATAAAGTTCAGCTGTTCTAGTAGGATTTTCCTGACATTTTCTTAGTTGCATCTCAGAGCAAAAGCCATGGTACGCAGAGAGCTTCCAAAGCATTAGAGGGATCTCATTGTTGAAAGATATCTGTCAGGAAGATGGTACAAAATAATTTCCAAAGCATTAGATATATCATGGAACAGAGTGAAGACAGTCATCATCAAGTGGAGAAATTAGGCACAACAGAGACATTACCAAGAACTGGACTTCCCTCCAAAATTGATGAAAAGACAAGAAGGAAACTGGTCAGTGAGGCTTCCAAGAGGCCTACAGTAACATTTAGGGAGCTGCAGGAATTTCTGGCAAGCACTGGCTGTGTGCTACATGTGACGGCAATCTCTTGTATTCTTCATATGAATGGGCTATGGGATAGGATGGCATGATGAAATCCTTTTCTTATAAAGAAAAACATCCAAGCCCAGCTGAAGTTTGCAAAAACAAACATCATGTCTCCCAAAAGCACATGGTAAAATGTGATATGGTCTGATGAAACCAAGGTTGAACTTTTCGGCCGTAATTCCAAAAGGTATGTTTAGTGCAAAAACAACACTGCACATCACCCAAAGAACCCTATACCAACAGTGAAGCATGGTGGTGCCAGTATCATGCTTTGGGTCAGTTTTTTTTCAGCTGGAACCGGTGCCTTAGTCAGGGTAGAGAGAATTATGAACAGTTCCAAATACCAGGCAATTTTGGCACAAAATCTTCAGGTGTCCATTAGAAAGTTCACCTTTCAGCACGACAAAAACCCAAAGCACATATCCAAATTTACAAATGCATAGCTTCACCAGACGAAGATGATTGTTATTGTGAGTTTATTTTTTATTTTTCCCCCTCAAAGATTTCAGTTAGTTTTTTAGTTATATTGTTCACATTAAAAACAGTTTTGACATGATTTATTTTTTACCTCACAAACACCGGGTATTTTAACAGGGGTGTGTAGACTTTTTATATCCACTGTATGGTTTCTTCCCTGCATGGTAGTTTTTTATTATACATTTTGGAATGCAGTGATATATTGTGTTCACAGGCAATTGTTTTTGGAAGTGTTCCTGAGCCCATGCAGTGGTGTCCACTACAGAATCGTGTCCGGAATCTCAATCTTTTAATGATATTATGTACCATATATGATGAGATCCCCAAAGTCTTTGCAATTTTATGTTGAAAAGCGTTGTTCTTAAATTGTTGCACTATTTGCCTGCGCAGTCTTTCACAGAGTGTTGAACCCCTCCCCATCTTTACTTCTGAAAGACTCATCCTCTCTGGGATGCTCTTTTTATACCCAATCATGTTACTGACCTGTCCACAATTTTTTGCCAGTCTTTTTACCCTTGACCCAGCTTTTTTGCAATGTGTTGCGGGCATATCTTTTTCCAGAAACAATACAGTTCTCAGTTTCAACATTTGATATGTTGTCTTTGTGCTATTTTCCATTGAATGTAGGCTTTAAAGAATTTGCACATTGTTGAGTTTTTTCCATGTACATTTTATACAGCGTCACAACTTTTTTGCAAACAGGGTTGTGCAAAGCATTTATTCCTCCATGCACTCTTTCTTAAGTTGAGTAGATCTGATGTGTCTGCCAGAGTAGAACATATAGCTATTGAGTAAATTTGCAGCTTTCTAAAAGACAGCACTGTCTCTACGGAGTATTAAGTCTGATAGTAGTTTGACATCACAACAAAACAGTGTGGAGGAGTGTTGTCAAGAGATGCCAGTTTGCAGGGTTATTCAAATTCCAGACTACCTCTACAAATACCTCAAGGCAGTCGCTGTTTGAGTTGTATTTATCAAAAAAAAAGCCTTTGTTGTAATTAAATCCCAGTATCCCTCTAGATTTCTGAACACATAGAAGCAGCTTTTCTATATACTTGCTGTGTTCTTCAACTTTCATCTCATTGTGAAAAATGAATATGTACTGCCACCCAGTGTTAGCTAATGGCTTCTGTGAACAGAATATTTTGCCGCAGTATTGCAGTGAGTTCGGACTCTTGTAGTTATAGTTATCTTGCAGGGTAATCAACATATTTTTATTTGTACCTTTTGTCTAAATACAGTTTTTTTGAGCCATACCAAAAACAATGTTTTTCTTTTCCTTGGCATACATTATGATAGGATAAGGCCTGGTGTGTTATCTCTTGAATGGTAGATGCAAAAAGATGGTTTCATAGGAATTTCATGGACTAAATGTTGCAGTAATTTGCATTTAAACTTTTATTTTCTAGTAGGCAACTTTACATATGATCAGAATCCTTCAAAATGGTAGGTGTATATAGTCATAGAACAATCAGATATGGACAGATGGGTCACATGAGGGGCTTGGGGACAACTCTCTACAACTAGAGGCAAATTTACACAAGGAATGCAGCTAAACTAATGTACATGGCCAGACCACTGATGCCAATGATTTATAACCAGACCCATTTATTTAAACAATTTAAATTTATTTAATCAAAATCAACACTACAGTTAGACATTTTGCATCACTTAGAAATGTCATTGTTTCCCATGAAAACATACATGAAATGAGCTTGATTAGGAAACATAGTTAAATGAATAGTATATATAGTCATTGACAAGGTGAGAAATTACGTGGCACCCCATCTCCAGCCTATGGGCCCACCACTCATGGGAAGAACCGCTGGGGTCGGGTGAACCGTGTACAGTCTCGGTTCTGGAACTGTACTCCTGGATAGGGAATGGACTCTATCTTTCTCTGGAATTGCCCAGGGTGTGAGACACCAGGCAGGGGTTGGGATAGTCACAAGCCTCTGGCTGAGCACCACTATGTTGGAGTTTACCCCGGTGGATGCGAGGGTTGACACCCTTTGCCTACGGGTTGAGGGGGGAAAACGCAGACGGTTGTTTATGCGTATGCCCCGAACAGCAGTTCAGAGTATTTGACCTTCTTGGAGACCCTGAATGGAGTCCTGTATGGGGCTCCAGTAGGGGACTCCATAATTCTGCTGGGGGACTTCAACGGGCACAAGGGCAATGATGAAGACACCTGGAGAGGAGTGATAGCGAGGAACGGCCTCCTTGATCTGAACTCGAGTGGTTGTTTGTTGTTAGAGTTCCGTGCTAGTCATGGATTATCTATAACGAACACCATGTTTTAACATGCTCATAAGTGTACATGGTACCAGAGCACCCTAGGCCAAAAGGTCGAAGACTGATTTAGTGATCCTGACATCTGATCGGAGGCTGCATGCTTTGGACACTCGAGTAAATAGATGGGCCGAGCTGTGCAAGGTACTGCAGGAGTATGGGGTGAGGAGGTCCCTTAGTTCTATCCAATACCTGTACGTCCAAAGGCGAGAGTTGTGATCTGGTTCTCGGTTGTAAGTCGGACTCGTTACAGGTGGGGGTAGGCCAGGTGGGGGTAACGTTTATGGACAGGATATATATGCAGATTATGTGGTCTTGATGACGGCATCAGTCTGAACTTCAGCACTCGCAGCCGAGTGCGAAGCAGTTGGGATGAGGAATTGCACCTCTAAATCTGAGGCCATGGTTCACAGCAGGAAACCGATGGAGTGCCTTCTCCGTGTAGGTATAGGCGTTAGTTCAAGCATCTCAGGGTTTTGTTCGCAACTTAAGGGACAATGGAGCTGGAGATTGGCAGGAGAATCAGAGAATTGGGGGTGGTATTGCATTTGATTTATCGCACCGTTGTGATAAAAAGGGAGCTGAGCCGGAAGGCAAAGCTTTCAATACACCGGTCAATATTTGTTCCTACCTTCACCTATGGTCATGAAAGCTGGGTCACTGAAAGAACTAGATTACGGGTACAAAGGCCGAAATTAGTTCTCAGGGTGGCGTCCCCCTTAGAGATAGGGTGAGAAGCTCAGTCATCCATGAGGAAGTCAGAGTAGAGCCGCTGCTTCTTAGCATCGATAGGAGCCAGTTGCAGGGGTCTGGGCATCTGGGAAAGATGCCCCCAGGATGTCTCCCTAGGGAGGTGTTCCTGACACGTCCAGCTGGGAGGAGACCTCGGGGTAGGCCCATAACTAGGTGGAGAGATTATATTTCAACACTGTCTTAGGAACAGCTCGGGATCCCCCAGTCAGAGCTGGCAAATATGGATTGGGAAAGGGAAGTTTGGGGTCCACTGCTGGAGCTGCTTCCCCTGCGACTCAATACTGGATAAATGGATGAAGACGAGAAGATGTTTGCCGGACCACGTAAGCAGAGCCGGCCAAGAAGTTAATGAATGACTGACTGAGTACCCCTTCTTAAATAGCATAGTGGTTAGACAAGTGGACCTGTAAACTCTGGGCCCCGCGTTCGTATCTTCTCACAGGCAAAGCAAAGTATGCATTATGAATGATTCTGCATTTATGAAAACGTCGCTGGCCAAAACCTTCAGTATCTGCATTATAGTAACCCTTAACTAAAAATGTATGCGGTTATATTGCGACTGTTTCTTGCATGAAAAAGTAAATCTTTAGTGTCGCTAGCAATGGCTCAATTCTTATTATTATTCCTAGGAAGTTAGTAGATACGATAGGCTAACTTGCATACATTGCACTGGTCAAAGCAGTATTGTCAAGCCAAACAGAAGCAGCCAAGCTTAAAAAATGTCTGCAATGTATTAAGTCAAAAGTTACTGCTCATGCGTGCTTCCCTGCTACTACTGGTATAAACACTGCCTTGTGTACAGTAGGCTTCTCTTGAGTCTGTCAGCATTTTATTATAGCTAGCAATTTATAAGGCAATTAATTTGTACCTCAATCACGGTAAAGGGGTTTTGTTGTTTGTTTTAAATGTGTTGGTGTGGCGTTGTTAAGCATATACACCTAAATCTAACAGAACATTTAACAGCAGTCATGTCATTTTTTTATACTGCAAGGCAATAATTCTATTCTTATACTTTTTTAACAGTCTGTGACCATGTTATCCAGATTTAGTTTACTTTTGATTAGCCACTTTACGTTTAACGCTTGTCAATTAAAAGAAAACTGATGGAGTTCATTCAACAGATGCAGGCGTTTCGCCGGTATCAGGTGTAGTTAGTTGTAGGATATCCTCCATTATTTTTCCCATGTGTGTCGCATTAGCGGTGGCATCATGGCAGTTTTCCTGTGATGTCACAATGGGCAGGTAGAACAGAGTTCTATCTGCAGTGAAAAAAGAGCAAAGGCGAGGTGTGTAGAGACATATTGAGCTGGTTCTTAGTGGTGGAAAACTCCCAGAGTGAGTAGTCGAGGCGTGGCTAGTAGAGTTGAGCCGGTACCATGCAGTGGAAAAGCGCCAATAGATTTGTCCCAAGGGCAGCTCGATGGTTGCTGAGGTGGCTAGAGGAAGGGAGTTATAATTAAAGGTCAAGGCATGAGAGCAAACCTGGAAAAGCGTCTCCATCTCCTTCCTTCCATAAATTTTAATAACACAGCACCAAACACTCTTTGTGCATTTTTTCATTTGATCTGCATCTCACGAATGTTCATCTTTGTGATCCAAACACCTCAAGCTTAGGTTCGTCTGTCCTTAACTTTTTCCAATCTTCCTCTGTTCAGTGTCTGTGTTCTTTTGCCCATTTTAATCTTGCATTTTATTGGCCAGTCTGAGATGTCTTTTTCTTTGCAACTGACTAGAATACCAGCATCCTAGAGTTGCTTCTTAACTGTTGATATTGCGACTGGTTTGTTGTGGGTACTGTAATGAAGCTGCAAGTTGAGGACTACCTGTTAGGTGTCTGTTTCTCAAACTACTCAATCTAGACACTCAAACATATTTGTCCTCGTGCTCAGTTGTGCATCGAGGCCTCCCCACACCTTTAAGACTTGACATGCAACTGGACTGGTAATTTTCCTATTCAAAACATAATTTTTAGGCAAGGTTTGTGGCAAAGATTAATTTAAACTCTGATGTTAACAATCCTGATAAAATAGAGCTGCTCTTCCTCAAGAGAATGGCCTGTCAGCTCCAAGGCATTAGTCTCTGACATTTCCACATTGTCACCCTCCCACTGCAAATTAATTATTTACAAATCATACAATGTGATTTTTCTGGATTTTTGTTTAAGATTCCGTCTCTCACAGTTGAAGTGTAGCTATGATAAAAATGACAGCCCTCTACATGCTTTATAAGTAGGAAAACCTGCAAAATCAACAATGTATCAAATACTTGTTCTCCCCATTGTATATAATGTGGACTGACTAGGTCTTGGTCCAATTATTAGGCCTGCATCCGACTATAGAGCTTCGAATGCAGTGGGACAATGGGACTTTAGATACAATATCCCAATAAAGGATTTGTCTAGCGTATGAGCAATCAGGCTTCCTACTCTTCAGAGAAGCAAAGATGTTTACAAGCTATGATTACTGTCTATTTTTGTAGCATGATACAAAAGGGGAAGACAAGGTAACAACATCACCACAAAGGCAGACTCAAGTCAAAGGAGAAATCTCTCATCAAGAAAAATAAACGAATGTGTTTGACTCAAATTCTGCACCGGTGTGAGATGACGCAAGCATCTCTATATCCTAGTTATTACTAATTTACACAAGGGGATGAGGAATACCCAGAGGAAATGGCAATAAATGGTGTGCAGGGAATGAGACAATAAAGATGAGAATATCTGTTATTTCACTGCATATGTATAAAAGGCTGTTTTGGACTTTGTGTTTTTAATTTTCATGTAAAATATGTATTGTAACGATGTATGGGTCTTTCTGTGTTACAATTTACATGTAAAATAACATAAATAATGTTATTTTACTGATGAAATTAACATATCAAATAACTGTGAAGTTGGCAGTGGGTGAAAAATCATTTTAGAATTAGAACCTGAAATAAACTACACACATTATAAAAAAACAATAACTGATTAATATTAATACAAAAATAAAGTTGCTAAAAAGGATAACTATATACAAAAACATTAAGACTTAATTTGACTTACAGCTTATCCAACAACTTGGACATCAATGACTCTCAGCCCTGCTGTGCAGACCTGAGTTGTGTTAGTGTCTCTTCATTGCTCCACCGTTTGGCTTTTTCTGCCTCTTATAGAAACTGCAACATGTCATCATCCAATCTTTTGTGTTTCCGAGATGGCAGTGACCACATTGGTGTGGAAGATAGGTTGGAAGCAGAGCAGTGTCAGCTAGCGCAGTCACACTGCTGCAATGGCCTAGCGTCTGCAAAAAAAGAAAACACGTTGTTAACATCACACCATGATAGAGCTCTTATATTTCAGCCATTCTTTTACTTATATATTACATATATTTGAACAAACAGTGAATCTACAAAATGCAAGGCTAGTGGAGTTCTTCCGATTTCTGAGTTGGAATTCTGTCTTGTGGGGACGCTCCAGTTGAAACCTCCGGAAATTCCGACTTCCGAGTACAAATGGAACGCAAGTGTGTGGTATATACAATAGAATCGAGCTGCAGCTCCACAGACTCGGCTGGCTAAAACTCATATCTCCGTTTCGTAATTTCATAACTCACTACTTGGTATTCAAAACAGTTTTCACTTGAGTCACCTTAATAACGTTTGGACAAATTCATTGTTGTTTGCTTCCATTTCATAATTTCCCTTACATCTACATCTTGCTAAAACTAGCCTGTGAAAGCCATTATACCTTATGCATAAGACTGTACGATTAAGCGAATTAAAATAGAAATTGCAATTCTGATATGTTTTTTGTGGACTAATAACTGGACTCACTTTGTTTAATCCAGCATAGTTGCACCAATATATAGTATGTTGAGTTACTTTTGTTTCAATTAGAACAAAAGTATTAGTAGTGCAAACTAAATAATTAATATTGAAAGCAAAACATCAACTTAAAAGTATTGAGATCAAATACATATATAGTACAAATATATGTAAATATTTTGCAATGAGACTTTTTTTATTGAATGCATAATTCTTTGAGAGGGAATATTCTTTCTTGGTAACGTGATTGGGTTACATTTGATTTTGCTCTCTTTTTCTTTTTTGCGGTAGCGAGTTTGACAAATTTCACGGTGGGTGGGTTTAAGAGAGGAATTTATCTCCATTGATCAACCAACCAATGGAGATATCAATATCATCAGTTCCAAACCTTTTAAGTTGTAGGCTTGTTACATTAATAAGTAGACATGCTATTGTGTATGAGACTTTGAGTGGACGCACGTGAAATAACTGCAACAGTTTGTTGACTAAACAACCTAGCCGGGATATATTTGCCTAATAATTGTTTATGTGAGCATTATTTCTTTTCGGATAAGATAAGGTTCAATAGTTAGTAGCTAGCCAACCAGCTCAATGGCACTGGCTAACTGAGCTAGCTACCTTTATAACACCAGGAAAAAGCAATGGTTAATTGTTTTGTGCGTTGTAACAGTTAAATAACTAGTTACTTGTCTACTTGTTATAGGCTCTGGATACAGCCCACATTCATTTAAGTATTACAACATGTACTTTTAAAATTACCACTCGGCACAGCTAGAGGAGGTTTGGTCACCCCTCCGAGCCTGGTTCCTCTCTAGGTTTCCTTTCTAATTTTTGCCCCACCCCCCCAGGGAGTTTTTCATAGCTATTGTTCAACACTGTTGTTGCTTACTCCTTGTGGTTTTCAGGCTGGGATTTTCAGTTATGAGATAAAAAAAAAAGACTCAAAATCAAATGGTAGCAGACGGTTAGTCATATTTGGTCATTTACTTTTAGGTTGTTTCCAATCACAATTCCAACATAATTTTTAAAAGCCAAATCCTTCTCCAAAAATCTGCCACAGGACCAATCAAGCAGACGTTGGCCCCTCTGGAATAATTACTGCTGTCCTATTGCACACCATTTGACAATTCCCAGAATTGCCATGGTTCCCGAAGACATCAGATTGTCCGTAGAGCATGAATTAATGCTCATTCAGAATTTATTCTGGCCAGTCAGCAACATGTATTCAACAATACGGTGGCTTAAGTGGTATTGCTTAAGTGGTACTGGCAGTAGGCTTAGATGTTCTTAAGCACATACATCGCCAAGTGCCTGAACATTAGATGTGGTATATTGGCAATATACCACAACCCCACTAATATGCCTTATTACACTTAAAAACCAATTAAAAACACAAAGGAATAAAAACTGATGCAATGTGATACCCGTGCTATATGTTCTCCTATGGCACAGTTGTCTGCTAATCAACATTCGGGATTCATACCACGCAGTTTATAATTTCAGTGTTTAGCCCTACATAGTATTTTGTGCCCTCACTGTGATCCTTCAATTGAAACAGTAGCTACTGCTGTCCTACTGCACTTTAACTGCAATACAGTTGTGCTCCAAAGTTTGCATACCCTTGGAGAATTGGTAATATATGTACCATTTGTAAAGAAAGTGTGAGCAGGTAAAACATGTATTTTATTTCTTATAGGATTCACATTCCACTGTAGGTCATAAGAGTACCACAAAACATGGCAACAAATAAGAAATGACCCCTGTTCAAAAGTCTGCATACCCTTAGTTCTTAATATTTATGTTGCCACCTTTAGCATTAATGTCAGAAGGCAGTCTTTTGTAATAGTTCTCTATGAGGCTCCGAATATTTACAGGTGGTATAACTGCCCATTCGTCTTGGCAAAATGCCTCCAGGTCATGCAAAGGCTTTGGTCATCTTGCATGAACTGCACATTTGAGATCTCGCCAGAATGGCTCAATGATATTAATGTCAGGAACTTTCAAATTTTTCTGCTGTAACCACTGGAGGATCAACTTGGCCTTGTGCTTAGGGTCATTGTAATGAAAAGTTCAAGAGCATCCCATGCGCAGCTTTTGTGCAGAAGAATGCACATCGTTAGCCGGTATTTTCTAATAACATGCTGCATTCATCTTGCCATCCCATCCCTTCATGCTCTATCCTGTGCTTCCCACACCATGTTTAAAGTGTCCTGCCGCCTGAGTTGACTTGAAGGACAGCAAACTAATCAATACCTCACTTGAATCAGAGAAAATAACCACCCTTTCCAGCTTAGTGTCCTCCACCCACCTCAATGCAAACTGCACTGCCAGACGCTCAGTCATGTAAACAGCCAAGTGATCCGTAACCCTTTTAGTGAACCGATCCTTCCTTGGGTCCTTTGATCC
Organism: Esox niger; assembly: GCA_016801105.1. NCBI lineage: Eukaryota > Metazoa > Chordata > Actinopteri > Esociformes > Esocidae > Esox > Esox niger. The sequence goes on along the minus strand of JACXGJ010002609.1, from coordinate 16,639 downwards.
ATCCGTGAACACCACTACACGCTCCGGGTACCCACACTCCAGGCGCCTCATAACCACCTCTGCAAAGCAGATGCCCAACCAGTCCTCTCGCACCATCTCCAATATTCCAAGATCCACCACTGGAGGCAAAAGCAACCAAGGAGTTCTCGATAGGCAAATCCACAGTAGGACCAAATGTCCTCTTTCTGAAACCAACCTCTCTGGCCAGGGCATTCCCCACCCACCCAAAGCTCATGATCTCTCTCACAGTGTTCCCATCACCCCAACAACACCTCTTTTGTAGGGTGCGACCCCCCATGACCCTGAAAATTAACCCAGTAATTAATAAACGATTGCCTTCTCCTCAACTGTAATGGCATCTCCTCCAGCTGCAGCGCTGATACCGATAATGTCTGAAATGTCCCACTGCAAACTCGAAGTCCCTGTGCCTGCAGTCTATCCAACATTTCCAATGTGCTCACTGCTGCTGACCCATAAGCAATACAACCATAGTCTACCACCGACTTAACTAATGACACATACATGGTCCTCAACCCGGCCCTACCAGCTCCCCAGTCTTTTCCCGACAGGCAGCACATCACATTCAAAACCTTCTTACACCTCTCCACTACCCTCTCTATGTGCTCACCCCATGTCATTCTGGAATCAAAAAAAGACACCGGAAACCTGAAAACCTCCACCCTCTCTAAAGTCCTCCCATACAATTTAACTACAGCCTCGTCACCAACCTTCTTCCTCGTGAAAATTATCACCTTTGTCTTTTCAACTGAAAACATAAAACCCCACTGTCTTGCCCATCGTTTGACCCAATCTACTGCTTCCTGAACTTTCCTGACAACATATTTCACATTTCTACCCCTCTTCCACAATGCCCCATCATCAGCATACAGCGACCAACCTACACCCTGCTGAACCTGACAGTACACATCATTGAATGGATTACGCTCCCCTGAGGGGTTCAATTCTCCACAGCAAATCTCCTGGAAAACATCGTCCCCACTCTCACCTAAATTGTTCTACCAAACAGGAAGTCCTTAATCCAATTGTACATCAACTGGTCATACACTTTCTCCACGTCAAAAAAAGACATGGCCTCCCCATTCACCTGTGCCTTCCTGACCTCCACCTCTAAACATAGAACAGGGTCCTTAGTACCCCTTCCCTTCCTAAATCCACTCTGATATGGAGCTACCAACCCCCTGCTGTCCATCAAAAACACCAATCTCCCTACAATCATCCGTTCCATTACTTTACAGAGGTGTGATGTCAGTGCTGTCGGCCTATAGTTGGATGGGCTTGTCGGATCCTTTCCAGGCTTCCTAATAGGCACCACCATCGACTCCTTCCATGCCACCGGTAGCTTCCCCTCTACCCACTCCGTTAAAGAGGCCCAAAACCTTGCTTACCACCCCATCACTGAGATGGGCCAACATTACATAACGCAATGTCTTCCCCACCTTATACAAAGCCTTCCTCACCTCAGCCACAGTGGACAGCACATTCATATCCCCCTCTACGTCCAACCTCCCGTCCTGTGCCCCAGGATACTCCCTCATCATTCCATTCCTTCCCTGTTGCTCAGCCTCAGATAAATTGAACAAGCTATGGACCTGTACAACCACTTCAGCTAACATTTCTGCCTTTTCTACATCCGACACTGCCACTTCATCCCCATAACCCAGCACTGGATAACCCCACTCATCCTTACCCCGCACATCCTCTTGATCATACCCCTCTTAGCCTGCCGAATAGTTCTCCTCAGCAGGGCCTGCTGGAAGCCGAAGCCAAAGTCATATCCAATACAGACTCTCTCCTTGTCCTGACATCAACCCTAGTCCCACTACCATCGTTGAGGCACACCAGGTTGGCCATTTCCCTGAACCATTGTACAACCTGCCCATTGCCATCCATTCACAGCCCACCCCACAAAGTACTGTGAGCATTAAAATCCCCACACCACAGCACCCTTTGTCCAGCTTGCCCCTCCACTGTTTCCAGGTCCCCCTGTGCCAATCTCAAACAGGGATTGACCCATAGCTCAATCACAATATACCCCAGCTCCACACCCTCACCCACCCCTAAATGATATTCCCTCTCTGACAAATATGGCACAACCCCCCCTCCCCCCACTGCCCTATCTCTCTGGATCCCCACATATCCCAGGTTTTACAAACTCCAACCTTGGCCTGAGACATGTTTCCTGTATACATATCACAATCAGGTGCCACTGGACCATCCACTAGAAATTGCTTGAACTCCTGTCCATTAGCCAACCAGCTTCGAGCATTCCACTGCAGGATGACCACCATAACTATGTACCACTGATACATGGCTCCTGCCTTGGCTGAATGAGGTCCTCCTGTACCTCTTCCCATGTCAGACGTACCATGTCAAGGGGCATCTCTGACGCTATAATTATAAGCCTTATCCTCTCTGTTTTAGACTCAATCTTAGCTGTAACTCATATACCCTATGGTGACCCTACTAGGCAGCATACTATCCTCAAAATACAACAGACTAGACTGGCTCTCCAGCCTAACACCATCCCTTGACACTTGCAGACTTTGTACTTTCATAAGCCGTTCTCCCTGCAAATAGCCTTTGATTTCTCTACTGTCAACACTCAAACCCACCCCTGTTCTCACCCCTTTGACCCATTGCTTACCTGTCTAAGTCTCCACCCGGCTCGACCTTAGGACCTCCTACCTGCTTCACACCCAAGGCCTTATCTCTCTGCTTCTTATCCCTACACAGTATGACCAAATCCCCACCCTTCACCACTTTAGCACCCACCACTTCCCCTACCTCCTTGTGGATTGCAGCTGTCAGTCTCATTGGACTCATGCCCTCAACACCCTCCCCCCACAAACGTAAGCACTACATTGTTCCCCATATTCAAGTCACCAACTCCTGGCCCTTCCTTCACATTAATCTCCTCCCGTCGCCATTACTTTTACCCATACTGTCAACTTTATGTCTTTTGTTCACTTCTTCCTCCTTTGCCCTGTCCAACCTTTTCCCACCCCTTTTCATACCTCCCTTATCCCACTCCATATGCATATCTGTCCTGCTCATACTTGTACCACTATGCTCCATAGCCACTCCACTCTCCCCTTCATTATAGCCCATCACTGACCCAGTCACAACACAAACCACCGTCCCCTCCTTCTGCCTTGCAACCTGTCAAGTACTGTAGCACGATTTACAAAACGCTTTTTGATCTCCCGGTTTGAACACGATTTCCAAAACAAATTAAACTTAAATTTCCTTGGCACACAGTTCTTTTCTTCTCCCAATGGCTTAGTATCTAGCCTGCTCAGTGCATCCACATGAGAACTAACAAACTCATTGACAATTTATACACAGACACTAATTGCAATTAAAAAACCACAGGAAATTCACCTTTAATTGCCATTTTCACCTGCGTGTGTCACCTTGTGTGTCTTTAATAAGGCCAAACATTCCAGGGTATGTAAACCTTTGATCAGGGCCATTTGGGTGATGTATGATATCATTATGATTTAAAAAGGAGCCAAGTAACTATGTGATAATAAATAAGATCACTTTCCTTAAATAAAAGGCAGATATTTAGAATGATCTGTCATATTTTCAAAATCAATGCCAACATTTTACGATTTCTGCCAGGGTGTTACATCCCCAGTGCTTTCTGTTGCTCTGTGTTCGTATGTGTGTTTCTCTGAGTTGTTGTTGCAAGCTAATTGGCTTCCTGGTCGCTAGTTGCCACTGATTGGTGGAATTTTGGGCTGATTGGAGCGCTGACTCCCACCCGCTCGTCAGTGGTTGCAGATGGTTAAGCCTGCATATAAACCACAGAGTTCAGAAATCTAGTCACTATACACTCACCTGAACCTTTCTTACAATACATTCACTGTGGTGTATAAAATAGTTTTTTTCTGTATTGGGAAATGTGTTTCAGATGCATTGAGTTACATTGTGGCCAGTGGCGTAAAATGCCAGCAACAATTGCAAATACATAGTGTCACTTTTTAGCATATCACGCTACAGAGTCCTGAACATTTCCTGGAATACCATCACTGTTATGTATTGAATAGTTTATTTTCTGTATCGAGCAAAATGTACATGTACAGTGTTGGTGTTTTGCATTGGCGGCTAAAGGTGTGAAATATTGTTGCTAGATGTGGCACACCATTCCCCATGATTAGACAGGGTTAACTTGCTCTACACTCTCCTGCACATTTCCTATATTTCTTTATCTGTGGAACATTCAATCGTTTTTGATCAGAGGCAATATGTACTTCATATTCAGTCATTTGCGTGAACTTGGAACATGTTTTTATACCCATTTTATTGACATTACTTTTAAATATATTGTTTTCAATGTTTTGAGAGGTACATTATCTTAAATCATGAATTAATTATATTTTTTCTGCTTAAGTAAATCGTTGGCCTCCTTTATTTTGAAAGGTTCATATTTTCGTTACCCGGAAGTGTTTTTTATGTCATGCACAAGACGCTGAAATGATCTAGCAGGGGAGTAGATTAGCTTAATGCAGGCAACATTAAAGATTCCGTGGCAACAATAGGTCTTCCGGTTTTCGGCTTTTGCTTTCACAATAAAGTTTCGCCAAAAAAAGCTATTTTAATATTATAATCAGTTTTGCCTCTTTGCTTAGTTTATAGTTAGAATGTATTGTAGGAAATGTTCAGGAGTCTAATGATAATCTGAAAAAAAATCATGGGGCACTGTGTATTTGCAATTGTTGCTGGCTCTTTATTCCACCCATCTCAGTGGCCACAATGTAATTCAGTGGAAATGATTACCCTAACCATGTTTCCTACAATACATTCACTGTGGTATATAGAATAGTTTTTTTTCTATTGGGCAATATATATTTCATGCATTGAGTTACATTGTGTCCAATGGTATGGGCGGACTAAAAAGCCATCAACATTTGCAAATATCCAGTGCCCCTTGATATTTTTGCATATTATCACTCTATAGACTCCTGAACGTTTCCTACATTACATTCACTGTGGCATATAGAATAGTTTTTTCTATACTGTGATATGTATTTCATATGCATTGAGTCACATTGTGGAAAAAGTGGGTGTGGAAAATAATGTGTTGCTAGATGTAGCACACCATTCCCCATGGTTTGACAGGTTTGTATTACTTTACACACTCCTGAACAGTTCCTACATTGTTTTCTCTGTGCAAAATTCAATAGTTTATGAGCAGTGAGGCAATATGTATTCCATATTCAGGCATTTTCTGAATTTTCCTCCTGGAACGTGTTTTAATACTCACTTTTTATTGAATTTACTCTTTAATATGGTCAAACATTAATTGTCTTCAATGTTTTAAGAGGTAAGTTTTCTTAAACAGGTAAACTCTGTCAGTTTTCAAGTAATATGTTGGTCTCTTTTATTCTGAAATATTCATTATTTTCGTGACCCCGAAGTGATTTTTTTTTTGAAATGTTGCTCACAAGACGCTGATGGTGCGGAGGAACTGTTCAGAAATCTCTTGAGCACCACATTCAATACAGCTCGAATATTCAAGGACTTTTAGCTAACAAGGCTTTATAGGAGATCAAAGCAAAGTTCCTACTCCGGATGCTGGGATGGGTAAATATCTTATCAGCCTGAATTTAGAGATCTGATCATTTTCATATACGTTGCCAAAGTCAGATACAGTAGTAGCTAGCTAACTGGCTTAGCAGACTGTTTTTACTTTAGCTTGTTAGCTCTGACAACTTCTAATGCCGTTATGCTACTTCTGCGTCACTTATCTAGCTAGCTAGCAAACAGACATCAACTATCTACGACTTTATCCCAGAAAAAAACATCCCGCTTACATTAACTAGTAGGTAGTTAGCGTGATTTTATGTAGTTGTCGATGTTATGTTGTTTAATTAGCTACCTGTTACTTGTTAGTAGATAGCCTGATACAGTACTATTTAGAGGTCTGCAATAAGTCTGTAAAGATTTCATTAACCTAATTTCGAGCCTAGTTACTTGAAAGTGTAATTGGTGTCATCCTCATTCTGGCACCATGTTATTGCAATCATTGTAAAACCACGTTCGCTGTCAGTGGTTTTAAGCTTCCTCAAACAATACAATATTTCATCTATTTTCCAGGTTTGTAAACATCAAGCATAAGCTAACAATCAGCATGTTATAGCATAGTTGTCATCTCCATTGGAATACACCATTCAACTGAGCTATGCGCAACGTACTGTAATACCTCCATTAGGATACTAACAGATGGTTTTAAAAATGGACCACGGTGTTGCTGAGAGTCCAGTCATCCTTGTCATCAAGGCACCCAACCAGAAGTATGATGACCAGACCATCAACTGCTTTTTGAACTGGACAGTGGAGAAACTAAAAACCCACATTTCCCATGTATATCCAAGTAAACCGGTGAGTAGGCAGTGAGTTACAGCGGCATGGCTGTTCAATATCAGTATCATGGCTGGTTTTCATTCCCAACAATGTCTGTTCAGATTGGATTGGAAATTACTTCAGAAATATATTCAAGACACACTAGCATGGGATGTTTGTAGTCAGCTGTATTGCACAATTTGTCCATATACGTTCTTTAAAAAAATAAGTAGACTGACAATTCTACTACATATAGTCAAACTGCTGCTACCCTAGCCCAACTTCTATTACATTCCAGAGTTTCATTTGGATGCACAGTTACACCAGGTATCTTTCAGGGTAGTTTATAATTTGTTTACAATTTAGTTATTTTGCAGACACTCTTGTCCAGAGCGAGTTGGCTGCATGAGGGCTGAAATCTGATGCAAGAGTGACCGCCTAGTTTAAGACTAATTTGAATCGAAACGTTTGTATAAGTGGATGAGGGCTTAAGCCAATTTGTAAGTAGATGGGTAGAGGAAAATAAGACGTTAGAATGAAAATTATTCACTTAAGTGTACAAGGTTAATAAACATGGCTCCGTGCTGTTCTTGAATTAATTTATTTTTCTGAACACAAGACTACAGTACTGACAGTCTTTACCATTTAGTCTTAGCTAAACTCACCATGACAACATATGTACCGATTTTTGATAATTGCTTTACTGCAGCATAAAGATAATTGCCCTACCCTGGTTGTTAATTTTAGACTCTGGGCAGACCGACTATAAATGGCCTGCTCTACTGTGTTAGATGGAGTAACTGTCAATCGCATAAAGATGAAGGCCAAAAATAAATAGAAAATCATAAATACTTAACAGTAGTATGGAGTGCTGTTTCGTTGATTTGGTGATGCCAAGAACATTTTGTCTAATTGGACAGATTTGAGTTTCATCTTGCCCGTTTTTGAACAAACTACTGTTTCAATTTCAAAAGTCAGATGGGTTCTGTAGTGAAGACACAGGTAAAGTGTCTTTCCCAATAGCTTTTTTAACATCTATAGCTAAGTGTGTCTGAAATTTATATTTTACATATTTATGTTTTTGCCAGACCGCGTAATCGGAGATGGCTGAGCGTGAATGTCACTGACTGCCCCTTGTTAAATAACATAGTGGTTAGCCAAGCGGAACTGCAAACTGTAGGTCCTGTGTTCGGATCTCCTCACAAGCAAAGTGAAGTACCCATTATGAATTATTCTGTATAGACAAATGCTGGCTAAAATCTTCAGTACCTACATTTATAGTAAGCCTTAACTGTACTGTTGTATTGGCATTGAAAAGTTCATCTTTAGTCTCGCTAGAAATTGCTCAATTCTTATGAATACTCCTAGGAAGATAGTAAATACTCGTAAGCCTATTACTGGCTAATAGGCTGTTAAAACGGCCAGTGGCAAAAGCCTTACAGTTCATCATAGATGTCATGATGGAGGGACATTTTATAATAAACATTTAGTCAGTTTAACACAATGCTCAATAGCAACTATAGAAATGTGTAATGCTGTGGTGAAGTGGTTAAAGACAGCACCTCCAACGTGGAAGATCTCAGTTCAATTCTATTGAGAGCAACGCCATTTTGTTGCGTCCCACAAATACAATTTATAAAACAACTTTATATAGTATTGTGGTGTAGTGGTTAATGACAGCCTTCCATGCGGGCAACCCAGGTAAAAATTGTGAGGGCGACATTTTCTATTGTGGGCCGGCTAAACTAGGCTTGCCTGGTTTCTTGTCATTTTTTTTATGCCTGTCAATCTAATTAAATTCTTCCCTATATTGCTGCTAGCTAGTGGTATGTGTTTGGGCTGTCTCTAATTATCCTTTTAACTTTTCTAAGACTAGTTTTGAGCTGCCGCTCTCCCAAGTCTCATCTACCACAGTCTAATAGCCAATGCTCATCTAAAGCAGTTTAGTTGTTTTTGCTTACTTGAGTTTTTGTTGCTCATCAGTTCAAAGAGAATGTTTACTGGACTCAGTTTTAGCCTGAAACTGCAAAGCACAAGCAATGCAGAAGTAGGGACACAATGTCTGTATGAAAAACATGGTGGGAAACTAGGATGAAAGTAATGGTGGCCAGTCAATATGTATTGTTCAATAAGTTCAGATCATTAAAGATAATAAAAAAACAGTTTTGTTTTCAAATATCATCATTTTCTATTGCAGTGTTCCAAAGACCAGAGGCTGGTTTATTCTGGGAAGCTCCTTTTAGACCATCTAACATTAAAAGAGGTGCTCAGGAAGGTCTGTATTCATATTTCCTATTCACACTGATGTCCTGTACAGAACCACACATCTGGTCATCCTAGTTCATATTCTAAATGTTGAACTGGTTTTGTCGACGCAATAGTGTGGCGGTTCTTGCTAATGGCCACCAATGACTCTTACAGCACGATGGGTACCACATGGTTCACCTGGTGTGTGCCTCACGCACCCCTCCTGGGTCCCCCAAGCTCCACAACAGCCACGGTAACAATGCCCCTGGAGTCCCCTCGACCAGCGCCATGGTACATTGACCCAACGCACCCATATCACTGCGTCATGAATTGCCTCTCATTTCATCACCTAAGGGCACAGAGGGCTAGTCTGTATACTGGTCTTTTGTCATGCCAACTCCTTGTCACCTTTTCCCTAAACAAATGCTTGACAATGTGCTGGTTGGGAGTTGAGAGAATCTGGGACCTTGTCTGTAAGATCTTGATTGGAATGAAATGTTTTGTCTGTCAAGTTGAGTTGGAGTAAAATAAACTAAAATGTGTTTCTCTGAATGTATGTTTTCTTAGATAAGTCAGAATCCCAGTGACTCCACCCCCATCCAGGGTGGCCAATCTGCCTCTACTGCAGAGAGCTCTGATGGGCTAAGACATCGCACAGGCCACGCCCCAGACCATGCAGTACAGCCTGCTGTTATTCAGGGGTGAGCCCTTATACACCAACATCCTAATTAAAACATGGTTAGTTCAGGCCACCTATGACTGGATAAGAGTTGTGCTCCCAAGTCCTTAATAGATTTGGGACTACTGGTGCCCAAACCCCTACTTCCTTATCTTGCAGGTACATGTTGAACCAGTTCCCTCCCAGCAACATGCCAGTCTACCCTGGGATGCATTACAATCCTATGACATTGCTTTGGTGGCAGCAGATGTACGCCCAGCAATACTACATGCATAAGTAGGTCTGCCGTCCCTAAACAACTGTGGAATATATTAAATTAACTCTGCGATGTCATATGGTTGCTGGGATTCAGTCATTATTCTTTTTTATTTTAGGACATGTTCCATAAATGTCTCTCTCATACACACATTTCAGTCAAATGTTGGCAGCGCTGTCAGCTCAACACTTCAGGCCTGACCTGCACTCAACTCGGGCCGGTCAGTCTGACCCTCTGACACCCCCTCTCCCGGAAGAGCACCGTGGTGACCCCGGCATCCAGATGAATGCCCAGGGAGGGGATGCGCCGCTGATGGAGGAGGATCCAAACCACGATTGGCTAGACTGGGTGTATACTGTGTCGCGGGCAGCCATCTTGCTCAGCATCATCTACTTCTATTCCTCCTTTAGCCGCTTTGTCATGGTGATGGGTGCCATGTTGCTGCTATATCTGTGAGTGTACTGTGGCATATGCTTAGTTTGTGTACAAAATGTACCTGCTCAATGAAAGTGTCAGTTTATACAAATTTAAATGGAACACAAGGTGTATATTTCTGTTAGTACCTCTGTTGCCACTATAGCTTTCATTCTCTGGTTCATTCAGGTCTTTAACTCAACAAATGTTAAATGCTGTTTCGGCGATTGTCTACAATAGGCACCAAGCAGGATGGTTCCCCTTCAACCTGGAGAATGAACTTCAGCACCCTATAGACGAAGCCCACCAGGATGAGATGGAAGCCGACCTTCATCATGACCTCCAAGAGATAGTAGGCCAACATAAAACATTTTGATTTAGCTGCTTAATGTCAGTCCAGACAACTGGCAATGAATGTAGGACCCCATCCACGGAAACCTTTTGGGAACATTGGTGTGTTCAGGGAATGTTACTATGACCAAATTAAAGGGTCTGGGTCTGTTGCCACCTTGATCGTAATCCCTGTGTCATGCATTTAACCTTTGTTTTGAAAGTGGAATTATATAAACGATTTCAATGTTTTTCAATGGTAATGTGCCATTTATTAGTTTTTTATATCATGTTTTTATTTTTTATCAGTGTTTCTCAACCCTGCTCCTGGACCCCCCCGTGCCCTATCATAACTGATGCAGCTCATGAAGGGCTTGATATTGAGCTGATTTTGACAGAGCACGGATAGATCAAAAACATGCAGGGCAGGGTGCTGCCCAGGAGCAGGGTTGAGTAGCACTGCTTTAGATATTTCATTTAGACTCCTTTGGTCCTACAAAATTAACTAGATGTTGCACAGTATAAAGCAGGTCATTTCAAATCAGAATAATTTCCATGTAGGGCTGATTGTCTGCAGATTTTAGCTCGTACCTTGTTCTTGATTAATTAGTTTACTAATTTCTTAGCCTCTTGCCCCTGGTTGTTTATGTCTTAATTGGGTACCAATTGAAAGGAAAACCAAACTAGGCCCTCCATGGAATCAGTTTCTGTACAATGGGTAAATCCCTGTTTGACCTACACAGGAGCGGGTTATGGATGAAGGTTTGGGGGATGACGATGGGGACAGTGCAGAGGATGGACCGGAGGATCACAATGGCATTCCCCACGCTGGCTTCCTTTCCACGACATGGTCATTTGTGGTCACGTTTTTCATGTCACTAATACCCGAGGGGCCACCAAACGCAGTCAACTGATTCAATGAGCTGTGGGAGCCAGAATGGCTCAACTGAAAAGATAGAAAACACGATCTTAGTATCCCCAGGGAATTGTAGCCTGGGGTCTGGATCACAGAGCACTACAGATGAACAGCGTGGGTCAATAATCCATGAAAACAAAAGGGCTTTAATTTGTGCAGAATCTGTTTTAGAATAGGAATCACAGTTGATTATCAGCATAAATTGAAACCTTCAAAAACATGAGATCAAAATAATATTGTACACAACAATATTGTGCAGAATCTGTTTTAGAATAGGAAAGTATGACTTGTAAGTAAAGTTAGACAGAACATTGCTTCCTGTAAATTGTGCATAATAACTTGAGATTTGCCACCATTTGTGTGAAAAATGTCAGATGTGTAATGTCTGTATACTTTTGCAAGTTGCTTATTTGTTTAAACTGTAAAATCAGGCTCACATTGTATGTAATATTAACTTCTAGGTCTTGCTTTGTATCTTACCCATTATCATAGGTTGTGTTTGGCACTGAATGTGAACCCCTGTGTTTCTTTAATTGAAGCATAAAAAATGTGTAGTGCCCGACAGTGTTGCTGTTTTTACTGTCAGTGTGACAGCAAACAGGTTTGGGTGGGTTGAGTTACAGGTAGGGTTGTTATGGAGCTAATATCGACCCAAAAAGGCACAGCTTGTATGTCATGATTCTACAACTACAAATCGCGAGTTTCATACAGATCCTGTAAGTTGGAAACACTACCTGAACCACAAACAGCAGAACATCAAGCATCACCACCCTCAGCACAGCCCCCAAAGGCTGTGATCTCAGCCCACTACTGTTAACACACATGCGGTGCCAGGACCAAATCCAAAACATCATCATTGATTGCTAGTGACACTTATACTGCGGCATATTGCTGTGGAATGCCTCAAGGACAAATGCATAAAAAAAAATGTAATAACTATGTCGACATCTGTTGGAAACTACTGTAATTCAAACAATGTTGTGTTTGATAACGACCCAGAAGATGAACCCATACTGTGGCTGGTTGGTGACGCTGCGGAGGAGAATGTGGATGATTTGTATGAAGTTTGCCCTCCTACCCAATGCAAAACTTTGGCAAAATATGCTCAGTTGTTTGTGCTGGTGATGACATCACTCAGCTCCCCAACATGCTCCAAATTGAGTCAAAATAGGCTCATACGTTTGTGCTTATGCAGCGTTTTATATATTAGATGTTACATTTTTGGTGTCAGAAGCCACACAAACTGTTCCAATTTGCCCCAAACTGCCTCAGTATGGGCTCAATCATTTATGCTCTGTTTGTGCCACTGAAAGGTTTCTTTGTGCTGCTACAGTTTTGGTACATAGCTACATTCCCACTGGATAGCGCACTGGCTTTACTCTCCAGTTTAGCTCTGTCACTATCCGTAAAAAAGCAGTCGCAAAAAGGCACACAAAGATCACAACTGCTTGAGCCTATTTTGAGTGAATTTGACTTACGAAATTTTATTTAATATAAAAAAATGATAGCAACAAAAAAATTTAAGGCACAAACCAGCATGATCGATTAAGCCTATTTTGGTGTACTTTTGCACTGGATGAGGGACCATCATTACACAGGTAAAATACCTTTAATTGCTTCTGTTCCAGTTGTCATTTTTTAGATATTAGTCCTAAAAATATTTTATAAATAACTCTGAGGTCACTCAGCACCCCAATCCTCCAAATTCACCCATAAAAGTCTTGTTTGTTTGTGCTTTGTTTTTGTCGTTACAAATTTATTTGGGACTGCTTTGGTGTTTTCAGTACTAGACATTTAATTATAGGGTATGGTGTAGTGGTTACAACCACTGGTGTAGTGGTTAACAACAGCCTTCCATGGGGGTGACCCCAGTTCAAATCTTGAGAGGACAACACTATCTATTGTGGGCAGGCTGAACTAGGCGTGCCTGGTTTGTTGTTTTAACAATGTAAATAACAGAACGGGTGCTGTATGTTTTGTGAGGTAAAAGCATACATTTTTTTCTGGCTCCATAGAATTCTCAGTTAGCTGCCATGTTTTAACAATATTTTACCCATCAGGATGTCAGAGCAACCATGTGACTGAAAACTGAATAGATGAAAGCAGCTGTACGTCACCTTCCTCTCATCCGATCGACCACGCCCCCTTTTGGGGGAACGCTAGCGCTGTAAAAGTAAGAAATCAGCGGTTACGTATAGTTGTCAAATAATGTAGAGCCCGTGTTAAATCGAGGGAGAATTTCATTCAAGTTTATTGGAAAATTGCAGCACAGATGTCGTTCAGTGAACGTTCCATTGTCTTCTCACTAAAAAGATAGTTGCCAGCTAATCTATAGGTTTAGGGCGTTTCTACCTAACACAGATCATGTTTCTAGAAGTTAACCCCCATGCCAGATGGTCAGTGTCAACACCACATTCCTGAGGGAGAGATAATATAAACACAGTTATCCCTGTTGTTCCTACTATCTAGGCACATTCACTTCCACTGAAACATACATTCATATTGTCATAATACTGTGTGAATATAATGTTCAAATCCCACAAGTGTAGACAACTGTGCAAAATGTGATATATTATTGTTACCATGCCTAAAAGATGCGTTTTGCGTGTTGAATAAGAAGAAAAAAAAACGACTTTACGCTTTTCTTTTCTTTTTCTTTACAAAAAAAGCAATGAACAGCAAAAGAGATCCGTGGCTTCAGGCTGATCTCTTCTTTTGCTGAAAGTCCAGTCAACATGTTTGTTTGAGGCAAACACTTCATCCCAGGTTAGTTAATGGTACAAAAGTCATCAGTTACAATGTTGAAAGTCAATGAAGTGAATGTTGATGCTGCAGTTTTCTTATCATGGCATTAATGCAGCATTTAGACACTTTGAATTGGGATTATTATTACTATAATCATGACAAAATCACATCAGGGATTTCTAAATGCTGCATTAATGCCATGATAAGAAAATTGTTAGGAATTTAATCTTCAAAAATGTAATTAAGCAACAGATGTAATTGTTTATTGCAAACTATTGTAGCAATACACATTCATTTCTGAGATATGATACATTTTTTGTCCATTATTTGATGTGATACATTGATAATCAGTACATTCATGCATGTGAATGTGACAAGGGGTGAGGATGGAATTATTGTCTACTGTACGTTGTAGCCTGCCTTGATAGTTGTAGGGTGCTTGCTAGTTAGCTTGCTAAACATGTTAGCCATTTAATTAGTTTACAGTACCATCACATCTGACAGACAACCAAAACAGCAAAGTAAAGTGACAGATGTCATAAATACATTACCTGGAGATTCAATAAGGTTCTTGTATATCTCGAGATATGACACCTTCGGCCACTGGGTTGGGTTGTCCGTCCACTTTGATGGCGGCAGACAGAATGAACACTTGACCCCTATTTCCTGTGTTTTTTCTATATACCATGAAATCATTGTTTGCCTTCTGAGGGCTCTGTTTGTGCGTCCTCTGTTTGTGCCCAAGATGGTTGCTGCCTGCTGCATTTTCCATAACCTTTGTCTATGAATGACATCTTGGAGGTGGAGGACCATTCTCAGCATGAGGAAGAGGGTGACAATCTAGAGGATTGCCCAGATGAGAAAGAAGTGTCTGGCAACCCACTTCAGGCTAAATTGATGAATATTAGGCAATTCCACAGTTCCAACTTTTGAGTAAAAACTAGAGAAGAGAATCAAGAAAAAAATTGTGTTCTACAAAAAATGCCATTTGGCAGGTGTCTATTTCCCGTATCCTACCACAGTGTACATCATACCTCAACTATAATGCTAGAGGGACTTTTTTGTATTTAAGTGAACCTGTAGTATTTGCTAAAACTGTAATCTTTATAATCTCAACTCACTCCAATCCAGTTTTGGAAGAATTTCTCTTCCCAATGAAGAGAGTCTTATTCACCCCCTCCACTCAATGAGGTCTGAAATCTCCTCGGCAGTCCTTTAATAAATATTTCTATGACTGGTAGAAAGTTGAATGGAGACTATAACTATTTTTACCTGATCGATATGAAATGTATATAAGTGAAAATCAACTACAAAGTTACAAGCTCTCTTTCCCTCTACTGGTAATAATTTAGCTAACGTTAACTAGTGACTGAACTGAAAAATACTCGAAAAGTCGGAGCAAATTTATAAATGAGCCCTTTCTTTAATAAAATTAGCAAATATTCAGCGACTACAATGTCAATTTCTCGTCACTTTTTTCAGATTTTGATTTATAGGTACCGTTTACCTGAAATAAGTAAAAATCAACAGTTGTGAAGTTTGCCTGGCGCTCCTGGCATCTTGAAATGACTTCTGGGATATCGTGTTCTCTCTGAGCATGTCACCAACCCATGCATCCTCGATCAAAGAGGCGGATCTGGTACACATCAGGGCATTTTATGCGTTCTTGGTAACTTGCGTTCTTTAGATTGGAACAGTACTTGGGCCATGAAAGGTGACATCAATCGACTGCACGAGAACAGACTAAAGGCGGATTGATAAACGGCCTAAGAGTTCTGACTGACTACTTAATACAATGTCTGTTTATTAATCTGTGTTTTTGTCCGTTCTGTTTTGAGGTAGACAAATATATTTATATATAGTAGTACAGACACGGAAATTCACACGGGAGTTTCAACACTTTATACGTTAAATAACATTTTAATACGCATCCTATGATGCATTTTACATCCATTCATTTATTTTTAAACAAAGCATCATTTTATGCAAGTACTGTAGTGGCTGAGTGGTGCATTGTGATTGGTCATTTGCGCCACTACCAGGTTCTCAGCACCGGCATCTGCTCATCTGTGGTTCATTACATCAGGCAAACATTAAGGACAACATCAAAAATAGACAATTTAGTAAAAATGGACTGATAAATTTGCTGATGTTTTTTTTGCTGAAATGTAGAAAAAACAGTCAGGTTTGAGTGCTGAAGTTCAAAAAGCAACTTGGTTCAACTATTTGATAAAAACTGTTATTAGAAATGTTTGTAAAATTTCTTAATTCCCAATTAAACTGTTCAAAGCTCGTGGTGGCATGATTTTGCAGGGGTCTATTTAGCTAAACTGCTAAATGTTGAAGTACAGCCCTATCAATGTTTTTTGGTCTGATACTGGCGAAAAAATACCCAATATAATGTGCTGATATTTTGATTTTTTTAAACCTATTTGGATAGTGAACCAAATAACCAAATGCAGATCTTTTTCTATCACATGTCCGGCTGTGGAAAAGATTATTCTCAAAGATGGCGAAAATTGGCAACAAATGTGTTTTTTATTATACATTTTTGATCAAATATAAATTTGACAGTCCTAGTATGAATATGGTCTGCCTCAGTGTTATCCAGTTTGGAAAGTGCATCTTTCTTCATATTTTTTTTAACCATTTCATATTAAGAGTCTTATCTTGATTTTCAGGC